>JAABKJ010009568.1:0-11172 GCA_011634705.1 Andricus grossulariae
ATAAATGTTGTCTTGGTTTCTAAGCCGCCAACTATCTGGAGGAGGTCCTTGTTGACTCTAAATGCCGGCAGACCGTTTCTCATTGATGACTCTTGATCTGCAAACTCTAGGATGGCATCACTGAAGCAGACCCTGAAACGCAGGATTTCCTCATCGAGCTCCTGAATGAGTTCAGCAGGAACAGGGGCAGGCTCCGGCAGCTGCAAGCCTAACGACCGTTGGCCATGAGACAGTCGCCCTTCTATATCCCTCAGATCCGGCTCCCGCTCGTTCATAGCGTATTTTCTCACGGTTATATGAACCTTCTATTCCACCGCATGAGCGGGGTGCCCGACGATCTCTGGGAAGCGACCAACTTCGATATATGTTTAGGAACTGCTCTATTTATTTATTAATAGGTTTTTAGTGCGTCTCTTAGTCCCTTTTCTCTTCAGTCTCTGCCTGCACGTCATGCGAAACCCTGTCAGTAGCAATGCTACAGCCAACATAGCTGTCAAATTCATTCATAAAAGCTCAAGCCCTACCAACCTACTCATCCTGACTCAGCTAGAACGTGTACGTCATCCACTTCTGCTCCTTCTATCCCAGAAGGTAAGAAAGAGCGGGGAATTTACGCAAGAGACTTCGTACAACACTGTTGCTGGGAGTCCGGTCTCTAGCCGCGGATGACCTGATGCGGCAGACGGCACAGTTGAAGATGAAAGTTTCACCTCTGGACACTTTTTTAGAGCTACCAATCTTTGTAGAATGCTACGAGGAACAGTTTTGATGGACCAGATGAAGTGATTCCAGAAGAACAGCCTTTTGCATCCAGCTCGCGATGGACTAAGCCTGGCGCTGGCAAGCTGGGATTTTGTTTGGTTAAGAAATGAAGCTTTCATGCCTCCAAAACAGCCGATTATGAGAACTACAAGATAGACTTTGTAGCTTCGGGACAGTCTGCTCTGCTTAAAAAGAAATGCTTGATATTTCGACAGTTTTATGTCACTGATACGTTGAATGGGGGTAAACGAGAAATTCCTGAAGATCTTACACTGATCATTCTCCACAGCGGACTCCAGTTCCCCCTGGGCGTATGGCAAAACGGGCAATAGATCAACACCATAGAAGCGCCTAAGATAGTAATATAACACTTTTAGAACCGCTTTGTGTCTCTCTATGTAACCGTACCGTGCATACTTTGAACATTCACTGAGAACATGTCCAAGTGTTTCTGGCTCTTGCTTGCACGCGCGGCATTTGGTATCGCCTACAGTTTCATTCATTATGAGCTTGCAGTAAGCTAAGGTGTCTATAACACTGTCTTGGTAGATTTGATAGGATTTCATATAGGACAGATTTGAAAGTATTTCAGAAAAATTATAAATATTTTAAAGAAGTTTCAAGGAATTTTAGGAAAGCTCATAGGATTTCCAAGGACTTTGATGATTTGAAGAGATTTTCAAGGTTCTCAATACGGTTTCTTAACGAATTTTGCAGAATCTTTAAGGATTTCATAGAAATTAAAATATTTTAAGGGATTTCAAGGATATCATAAGATTTCATGCAGTTTTACGGAATTGTATCCTATTATAATGTATTACAAAAAATTGATTAGAAAAAATAAAGAAATTTCACAGGATTTCAAGTATTTTAAGATGTTTGAATACTTAAAAATGTTTCTAAATATTTTACATTTCTATGAAGATCTTGTCATATTCAATTAAGATTTCCACCATGTATATGGAGATCTATAATTTTAGATAAAAACTCATCTCTTTGGTTGAAAGTATAACTACTCCGTTAAAAATTCTTCTTTTTTGGTTGAACATTCATCATATCAGTTGGAATCTTTTTTGTTGTAAATTCAACTAATTGATTAAAGCTACAACTATTTTGTTGAAATTTTGCCTTTTGCAATAAATTCTTCTGTTTATCATTCAAAATCAAAATCTTTTTTGATTTTAATACCAACTTTTGCCTTTCAGTCTTTCCTGGCGGAAGGATCATAATTTCAGTTGTATGTTCTTCTTTTGGGTTGAAATCCAATTATTTGCTTTGAAATTTATCTTTGGTTGCAAATAACTTATGTAGTACTCTTTTCTTGAAAACTCACAATCTCGGGTTTAAAAATCGTCTTTTTAATTAAAATTTCAACTATTTATTAAAAATTGTTGTCTTTCTCTTCTGAAAAATCTTCCATTGCTGAAAATTCATCATTTTGGTTTGAACATTTATTTCTATGGGTTAAAAGTTTCACTATTCTGATGAAAATCCATATTTTTTTCATTTAGTCTATTTTGCTGAAAATTTGTCTGTTTTTCGTTGAAGATTCATAATTTTAGTTGAAAATACATCTTTTCTGTTGAAATACTAACTTTTACATTTTTTGTCGAAAATTCGTCTTTTTTGGTTGAAAGTTCAACTACACTAGATTTCGGATTCTAACAATTTCCATTTTTTTTATTCAAGATTCATCATTTTAGTATTAACTCTCCCAGGATTTTGAGGGATTCCAAAGATTTGTTGAAATTCAAACTGGTTTTTAGAAAGCTTTGATCAATAATTTTAATTTCAATTTTATTTAAGGGCTTTCGAATGATTTATACTTTTTAAAGTAGATTTTCACAGTTTTTTGAAGATTTTAAGGTATTTCAAGGACTTTAAGGAATTTCAAAGATTTCTAGAGATTTAAATGATTTTTGAGAGAAAGTTAGTGAAAAAGTTTAATTTACATTATATTCTACTGCTTTTAAATTATTTATACTTCTCAAAATGGATTTTTGCGTTTTCCAAAGATTTCAAGGGATTCTAAGGGATTCTGAAGGATTTCAAAAGATAAGCAAAGTGTCAAAGGATTTAGAGTTTTGTATAATTTTCAAAGGATTTCAAATTATTTGAACTTTACGGAATGAATTGAATTTCATTTTGATGGATTTCTACGGATTTCAAAAATTTAACAGAAGAAGATTAAGATTTATATGACCTTCTAATTATTTTGAAAATTTCGAAGAATTTTAGAATTTTCAATGGATCACAACTGATTTTGACAGATTTCAAATATTTCTATGAAATTTTGTGCAGTAGAAGCAAAAAATGTTTTGTGCGATAGTTATAAAAATAGAGAATTAAAAAAAACATGCAATCCTCAAACATTTGCAAACTTTAAGAATATATTCCAAGAAGATTTTCGTAGTTCTGTTGCCTTCACATTGAGTCATTTCTTATCATTAAAACAACAAATTTGGTAAAACAGTCAACTTTTTTTCGTGTTTTTCGTGGCCAGCCTTATCATAATTTCCCACCACTGCCCTTACTGAATTTTTCTTCAAATAAGCTCCAAGCCAAGCACATACGCTTCATATGATCTCATGTGAATCGTGTGAAGGTTATCTGCAAAAGTCTGTCGACACATCTTTTAACAAATAGCCTGTATGTTTCTATGATTTTAAGAATTAGATTGATATTACCGATGGTTAAATTTTAAATAAAAAAACATGATTTGCAATGACTGACTTTTAAAGCCTACAAAAAAAATTTATTAATAATAAATTTGGACTTATTTTTATTCATATCTGTATTTCAAGATTCTTCACTGATTGTCAAAATTCTGAACAGTATATTTGTGTGAAATGCTAGAACAGAAATGTTTTTATTTTCTAGGAGATAACCTTAGCTTTTTGTTCAAATTAGAGGAAATTAGAGAAAGTTTGCTCCATAGTACCCTGATGTAAGCGCCTTTTTATGATTGGTAGGGGGGATAGGCGAATCGTCAAGAGTAGCGGTTAGCTGTGGAAGAGCTAGATGAGAATGGTCCACTGTGATCCGTATATTTAGCCTGACGAGCCGGGCTACCGCCAGGTTACGGATGAATTGGTGACTTGTGAGACAGAAATGGTTTGTCCTCTCCTCGAAGAGAGGAGGTGTTGCTCAACCGGCATTTCGTCCATTATGCGTCGTCCAGAATAAAGGCGGGCCCGGGACGGACAGGCGAGCCACGTGCCGATGCAAGACGTGTCAAGGAAAAAGAGAGAGAGAGGGTCTAGAACCCGAGGTTTCGGCGAGGAGGACTCATATTCAGCCAAAGACGCTCAGAAGGAGGGGAGGCAGGAGAGAAGAGGAGCTTATCTGCTTACAGGAATAGAACGTTGTCATGGAAGGCGGAAGGAGAGGGTTTCCGTTTGGGTGTGGATCGGACTAGAGGAATGGTGTGCTTAAACCATTTGCCGGGAGTAGGCGGCAAAGGGTCAGGAGGGGTTACAGGAACAAGGAAGTCAAAAAGGTTTGTTCTCGCTGACCGAAATAGGTCGGCGCCGAGGTTCCAGGAGATCCGGAGCTGAAGCCTTCCCAGGAGTCAACGGGACGGTACGTCGGAAAGCGAGAGGTTCCAGGCCGTCGTAACGTCCGGAAAAATCCAGGCAGCCCGACGACAAAGAAGAAGAGATGGGAGGAGGAGGAATGCGCACGAACTTTACCCGTGAGCGAGGTGAGAGCGTTTTCGAGGTGTTCACGAGCAGGATGAGATAAATGGAGGCGGAAGTGGATGGAACGAGAAAGAGAGTGGTCGAGGAGTGACCAGAAACATGGGAAGGAAGGTATTCAGAAGCAGCTCGAGGAAGCTGGGATTGGAGGGAGGCTTCGTAGCGGCGATGAAGGATAGTATTATTGGGACGGGAGCGTTTGGGTCTACGCCATACAGGCATACGGATAATTTGGATGTGCCTGAAGCAGAGGAGAAATGGAAGAAGGAAAGAGGGAAACAGAGGGAACGTTGGGGCCCGAAAGCCTAAAACAGAGAGAGAGAGAGAGAGTGAGAGAAATAAGGTACAGAGAGAGTGAGAGTACTGGGGCCACGAAAGCCCACGATACGAGACGAGAGGAGCGTGCCGAGGCCACGAAAGCCCACAAGACAGAGAGAGAGAAGGTAAAGTGAGGGTACCGGAGCCACGAAAGCCCATAGCACAGTGAGAGAGAGAGAAAACACAGAGGGAGTATCGGGGCAACGAAACCCCACAATACGAGAAAAGAGAAGAGAGAGAAAGTGTGCTGGGATGAGAGGAAGTGAGAGAGACAAGGCAGGAAGGATTTGTTCTAGGATAAAGTTTTATTTCTGTTCTTTGTATAAGGAAGAGGTCCTTCAATAGACGTGGGACCAGAGTAGCACCAAACAGTCCCAGTCGCTCAGGTCGCTATACAAAAAACAAGTGCCGAGTTTTGCTCGAGCACCAGTATTTATGTGCAAGAGGAGCGAGAACTTGAATGAAGAAGGGAGCAGCTTCTGGCCCGCTGATTGGCCGAGACTCCTGAAACTGAAGCCGCAACGGAGCAGTGGGGACATCGTACTCCGTGCTTCCTTCCGTCGAGCCCGCGCGCCTCGCACCAGTTACAAGTAATTGTACAAGTTTCGTATCAACATTAAAAATACTTCAAACTAATATTTTCAAACAATATTTTGTGAGAAGGGTCCTACGGTCCTAAAGTTCAATCCTACGTTGGGAGAATTTTGATATTTTGAAATAGAAAAAAGAACCGAAAATATCGCTATTACTCGTTAATATTTAATATGAAAAAATGATAATATTAATTCTAACTCTAAATTATATGTCCGAGGGATAATCACTTTCAAATAACATATTTTGAATGTACTTTAAAAGTATTTTAAAACGTAGAGGCAACGACGCTCGCATTGAGTTCCCCTGTGTTTACGTGCGCGTTGAAGTGAGTGAGAAAGAGAGGGCAGCGTCACTGGCGTACGTGACTGCCTGCGCCTCCTCTTGTTTTGATCACGGCGTTAGCACGTGCTCGGGGAAATCCCTCCAGCCAGCTGCCGGGCGGGCGCGTCACTTGAGAGAACATGAGAATGCAATAGAGTTATCGGCTATCAGCCAATTTTCAGGGTTTTCCATCACCCGTGTTTGTTATGACTCAGTCAATGGGAGAAAGCAAGCTCGTTTTTGTCAACACAGATGTTAATGATTAGGGTGGAAAATTTCCCACTTAAGTTAGGCCAGGAAACTTGAGTCGGGAAATTACGTGACTAAATAGTTCAGTCAGTGCTTGTCAAATTATTCTAGATCCACTGGCCTATAACAAGTCCACCCTCTCCCGGATAGAGCTTGCTTACCCCATTGAAAAGAAAACGGAAGTGAATATCGCATTAAAAAAAAACTATTCTTTGGGCACGACTTAGCCCGGACATATAAGCCAAACAGTTCTTAAATACAAAAGGTGAGAGTGCGTTACGGCAGCTCTCGCTAAGAGAAAATGAAATCGAAAAAGTGACATGTGCAAAAGTTAGGGTGCGTTTCGGCAGCCCTCGCTAACATGAAATGAAATCGAAAAAGTTATATATACAAAAATTAGGGTGCGTTTCGGCAGCGCTCGCAAACATATAATATGATATTGAAAATAAGGTGAATATATAAATAAAATTAACTTTAAGGGGCCCTATATACAAAGAAAAACAGTCTATATACAGAAAAGTAGGGTCCGTTCCGGCAACCCTCGCAAAATTTAGAAAAAGATATGTACAGAACGTAGGGTGCGTTTCGGCAACCCTTACTATAAGTGACAGAATGGAAGTAGGGTGCGTTTCGGCAGCCCCTTTATAACTCACGAAGATTCCTAACAGCGCCGTCGTTGGAGAACGTAGGCTCGAGCGTCCCGGTAGTAGACAGTATACCGTTGTTGTAAGTTATAGCGCCTCCTGGCGTTATCGAGGAGCTCGCCTGGCACCTCGTCTTCGAAATACTCGTCCGGTATCTCGCACTCGTCTTCATCGCCGAGGTACTTGCCTGGCACCTCGTTCTCAGCTTCGCCTGCACGCGGGGCTTGCCCGACGCTAATCTCGATTATCTGCGCTGGTGAGTGTGAGTCACTGTCGACAATCGATTCCCGGCGTCTGCTTCCCGTAACAAGGTTGCAGACGGGTACTTCTTCTCTTGCTCCACCGACGCTTTCGGCAATGTTGACTCTGCCGACGCTTCCGGCAATAGTGTCTCCGTCGACGCTTCCGGCAATGTGTTGCTCAGCCTCCTGGCCGGGCGGTGGAATGGCGGGCGTTGCCTCGTCCAGCTTGGCTGCTGCTTCCGCAGGCAGTCTAGCGGCCTGGGCTGGTGTACAGGCATAAGTGGCATAAGTGGCACCCCGCCACGTAGCGACGGGCTTCACGATTCAAACCTGGCCAGTAATAGAAACGTTTGACGGCCCATATAGTCTCCTCACTGCCGGGGTGTCCGGCGATGTCCGCGTCATGGTAATTCCATAGCACATAAGCTTGCAGTGATGTCGGTACCTGAAGTCGCCATTGTCCGTCATTTTCGTATAACCTCCAGAATCCCTCTTTTGCGAGGCGATTTTTATGGAAGAATGCCTCCTCAGGTGTGCGGGGGTAGGTATCTCGTAACTCCCGCCATCGCAGTGCGTTGCGTGTGATCGTTGGACCCTCCTGCTGGGCTTCGATCATTTTGTGGTACAGTGGGTCTGATGGAATGGCAGTGACAGCGCTGAGCGTAGGTACTGCTGGGGCTTAAATGGCTTTGACGCGTGTTGGTGGCAGCAACCGCTCCATGTCCGGGTCGCCTGAGGACATTTCGTTCTCGTATGGAAAGCGTGAAAGCGCGTCAGGTAGCTCGTTGTCCCGGCCGTGTACGTGCTTAATTTTAAAGGTGAATTCTCGTGGCAGGATGTCCCATCGGTGCAGTTTGTCCCTCGTGTCCTTGCGAGCGTCCAGCCAAGTTAGGTTCTTGCTCTTTATGGCCCAGATGTGGGCCAAACATTCTTGTTCGTTGCAATGGTATTTAGACACAGTCTCCGAAAATTTGGCGCTGGCAAATGAGATGATCCGACGTTGGCCGTTGTGGTCCTTTTGCATGAGGACGGCGCCCATGCCCTTTGTGCTGTCATCCGTCTGGTGCACGAAGGTTAGTATTAAATCGGGCCGGCTGAGGCTTCTGTGTTCACGGGGTCCATTTGAAAGGGCGTTTCGTTGACAGGAGGTCTGTCAACGGGTCTAAGATCTCTAAGGAGTTTGGAATATACTCCTTCACCCAGTTGCAGCGGCCGATGAAGGATCGCAGGGACTTGCGATTTCGTGGAGGCGGTGCGTCCCAAATGGCCTGTATATGAATAGGTTAGGCGATGTTGCCGCTAGTGCTGATGACATGCCGATGTGTGTGAGGTGCTCCTCCCAGTCAGCTCAGTATATGACGATGTCGTCAAGGTAGGCGATTGTGAAATTTCCCCACTGCTCGGCGAGATTTTTCCGCATCAAGTTCTGGAAGGTTCCAGGTGCATTCTTCAGTCCGAATGGCATTACGCGAAACTGATACTGCCCGCCTCCAGGGGTAGTGAAAGCCGTGAACGGTCTCGTTTTCGGGGCCATTGGAATCTGCCAATAGCCGCTCTACAAATCCAGCGTTTGGAAAATTTTAGCGTTTCCAAGGTCTTCAGTGTTTCGTGGATGCGCGGTAAACACTGTGGCGCATCCTTCATCTGGCAGTTTAGGCGTCGATAATCGACGTAGAATCTGTATTCACCATCCTTTTTACCGGCCACGACCACTGCCGAGCTGAAAGGCGAGGTGGTATTCTCGATGATGCCATCCCTCAACATCTCACGTACTTGTTGGTCGATATAATGTCGTTCCTCATAGGAGTAACGACGTGGTGCTTCACGAAAAGGTTGGAGGTCCTGCAAGCGTTCCTGCAAGAATTTGGGTGTGAAGGCAGCTGGGAACCCATGGTCGACTTCTATTTCACTGTCCTGTTTTGCATCTTCGTAAGCGTAGAGAAAGGGTCCCAAGACAATACGTTGTCGTCCTCGTATTCTAATGAAGAGGCACTCTGCGCCATGGTCATGGATGACACTGTGCTGGCGCAAACAGGGGTGTTCGAGAATGAGTAATGCTCGTAGTTCGGGGCTGACCTGGAAGGTACCAGGGTATTGGACTCCCAGAAGAACTGGCGATAGTTTCACGGTGCCGGTAAGGGCAATAGTGGCTCCGACGGCGGCAAGTAAAGCCCGAACTTGCCCGTTTTCCGGAAGGAGACGTGATTGACGAGTTTTAAGGTCTGGGCAATTTATTACAAAGTGCTTTCCTAAACAGTTATAGCACTGCAAGAGCAGACCTGGCGCTATCGAGGCGTTGGGATCCGTCGATGCTGGCTGATGCGTGGTTGTCGTGGTCGTTTCCTTTGGGGCTTTCTCTGCCTCATCGGCCTCGGCTTGGACGGCTCGCTACACTAGGTCCTCGAATGATGTGATGGTGGCTGGTCTCAGCACCTTCACAGAATGTTCAAGAATTTTTTGAAAGTTATTTTTTCGTTGTCTATTCAACTGTGTTATTAAAAATTCTTATTTTTAGGTTAGGAATTCAATTACTTTCATGGAAAATTAACCCATTTGATTGAATCTTATTTTTTTTTCTTGAAAATTCTTGGCTGAAAATTTGGTCGAAATTTCCATTTTAACTATAAACTATTTTGTTAAAAATTAGTTTTTTCATGAAAAACAGTTTTTTAACTTGAAATTTAGCAATTTTATTTTTGGTGGAAAATTGATCGTATGCAATCCGGGGTGATATTAGGTAATGCAGAGTAATTCTTCATATAGAGGTAATCGTGGGTAATTCAGGGTAATCCCAGGAATAACGAGTTTTCTACGATCCCAGAATAGCACATTTTAGAGAAAAAGCCAAACACGAGGAAACTTTACAAGTGCTTGTTCAGCATTTTCCTCTTGGTCTTCCTTCCTGATCCTAAAGCTCGACTTTTTGCTCTATCAGAGAACTCACCTCCTGCTTTGCACGAGATGAATAAGAGGTTCACAGCAGGTGGATATGTGAAGAGAAAAAACCTAAAGGTGCAATGCAAACAGATGTTTTGAAATCTCACGATCAATCCAGTCAGCAGTCTGAACTTCCAGAAAATCCTTCGCAGAATTCTCAACCAGAGTTGATTTATGGTGGCTTCAATATATTCTTTAAGTCATTACCCTAATCCAATATTAACTTTTCTAGGGCAAAAGATAAAAGATTATCGATTTTTTTATTCAGTAAAGCTGTCAAACCTTATTTTGAAATTTATTTGAGGCCAATTTATTAGTGAGCAACTTTACCCTACTTGAACGTCTTTACCCAGTTTTACGGTCATGAAAAACGTATGTTGTGCTTCAAAACCTTATTATCCGAAATAAATTTTTACGTAGGTTAGTCGTTTTAGAAAACGTTGAATTTCAATGCATTATATACATTTCAAACAAAAAATTATTTAACTAACTAAAAAGATAAATTATCAAGCAAATAGTTGATATTTCGACAAAAAAGATAAATTTATAACCAAAAATGCAATAGTTAAATTCTCATGAAAAAAAAATTCTTTTTAGCTAAAACAAATAACGAATTTTCACTAAAACAGTTAAAATTTCAACCAAAGATATGCATTTTTAACCAATACAGATTAATAATGAGTCAACCAAGCAGTTACATTTTGATCAAAAAAAGCTAAAATCTGTATGAAAAGGGATGAATTTGTCACTGAAATTATGATATTTCAACATGAAAGGTTGAATTTTCGGTTTAAAAAAATTGATATTTGACCAAAAAAGACGACTTTGAACAAAATACATGCATTTTCAACCTACACATCTTTTACTGATTACTTTTTAATAGGATGCGTAGTTTTTGTTTCAATCCTTAAAGCCGAAGAAGCTTTAACAAAAAAGAATTCACAATAACCTAATTCTTCTTCCACTTCGCTGGAATTCGAACACCAGGTCAACTGATCTCCGGTCAGGTGCTCTAACCACTAAGCTACTGGAGAGAGCAGAGGAAGAATTCTTTTTTCTGAAGAACGCTTTATTTAGCAAGATGTTATATATCAATTTTCATCACAAATCTGTATTATTATCAGAGAAGGTAACGGATCGAGAAGAGAAATCCACACATAACAAGGAAATCTACAATATCGACCAAAGTTATATTCTCCTATAGAATAAGTCTTTTAACGCCATTTCAGACAAGATGGAAAATAAACATTTTCAATTAAATTTTATTTAGCAAAAAAGATCGTCTCCTTTCACTCCGCTGGGATCCGAACACCAATTAAGATAACTGATCTCCGGTCAGGTGCTCTAACCACTAAGCTACTGGAGAGATCAGAGGAAGAATTCTTTTTTCTGAAGTACGCTTTATTT
>JAABKJ010009569.1:0-11172 GCA_011634705.1 Andricus grossulariae
TGATTTCGTCGTGTCCTGTGACCACCCATCTCACGGTTGTGAGACGTGCCATGAATGGGATTTACCGCGGTCCTACTGGGAGCCGATGTCATTTTTATATATATATTGAAAAAGATAGGAGCTACAGTGGTTTGCAAAAGTTTTGGGCCAAACACATGTTTGACTATATATAGTAAATAAAAGCAGCTAAGAAAAATTGAGTATATGTGAGTTATTAGTATTTTGTTACACTACAAAGTTATGGAATTTACATATCTTTAATAAAGATTGTTGACAATTGGTTCTACAACGTTTTTTATGACGGTGTTCAAAAATAATGGGCCACACTTATTTTATAGCTTTATAAAATAGTACACGTTTATAAAATCAAGAAAAAAGTCATTATTTTATTTCTTAATAACTGATACTTAGTACCAATACTCTTTGCAGCAATTACAGCAGCACATCGACGAGGCATTGAAGCAACTAAGCGCTGAGCGTAGTCCTTCCGTATTTTTTCCCATTCTTCCTGCAGATTTTGCTATAAAGCAGCTTCGTTCGAATGTTTTTTTTGTTGCAACGTGAATTCCAAGTGCATCCCACAAATTTTCGATTGGATTTAGATCTGGGGATTGAGCTGGATGATCTGAAAGCTTCACTTTTTGCAATTTGAAAAATTCCTAGACCAGCTTCGACTTATGTTTTGGATCATTATCTTGATGAAAGATCCAATCTTTAGGCATCTTTTTCTTGGAATATGGTAACAATTTTTCTGACAAAATACCCGATACATCACACTATCCATGATGCCTTCAATCTCGTGCAATGGGTCTACTCCTCGTGAAGACATAGCTCCCCAAAACATGACTGATCCACCCCCATGTTTAACTGTTGGAATTTGATATCGGGAATCGTATATTGTGTTTTTCGGACATCGCACATACTTTTTCCGTCACTTCCGAACAGATTACATTTTGATTCGTCAGAAAAAAGTACTTTACTCCACTGCTTTGGAGTCCAGTGTTCGTATTTTCGTGCAAATGCCAATCGGGCCTTCTGATTTTTCTTGCTGATTAAAGGTTTTTTAACACCAACGCGTCCAAATAGTCCTACATCATGTAGACGACGTGACACTGTGCTCCTACTCACATTGGCGAGGTTTTCTTCGCGGAGTTCTTGAGCAATTTCATATGCAGTTTTCTTGACATCCGTGGTCGATTTCCGTTTAATGATTTTATCAACACGTGCGGTCGTTTTCCGTGGTCTACCAGATCGTGGGAGGTCCGATAGGCACTTGATAGTAGTAAATTTTTCGATTGTTCTATTCACAGTACTTTTACTAATTTTTAATAAAGCGGCAATTTCGCGAGATTTCTTTCCATGTTCAGAAAGGCTTATCACGGCTTCCCGAATTTTATAATTTGTATATATCGGCATATTGACCTAGGAATGACTTGATCTAATGCGTGAAGCACTTCACGAATATGAAAAAATCAAGTAGCGGACCAGGCGGAGATCTCAGAAATATATAAACACAGTGGCCCAATATTTTTGTACACGTAAATATAGAATATAAACGATAGAACCGGTAAACGTTTCTTTTCAAAAGCTGTTACCTACCTTATTGTTCAGTAAAAATAGTATACCCAGTCTGTATATCAATATATTTTTTAAGATAGCCTTTTAGGAAATAGTTCAGAAAAACTATGTGGCCCAAAACTTTTGCACACTACTGTATACAAGGGGATTTCACACTTAGGGATGATTTTTGGGGTTTCGAAAAGCTGGAACAGAGGCAAAAAAAAATAACCTCTGGGTGTCAAATTTCCTTGTCCAGTTCTCCCCAGCCCTAAAAATCACCCCTAAGTGTAAAATCCCCATTTTTAACTCTCTTCAGCGCAAAAATTACCCTTAACTGTGAGATGCCCTTGTCCAGTGCTACTCAGCCCCAAAAATCACCCCCAAGTGTAAATAACTTTCAATAAAATTTAATCATTTAAAGGAATTTGATGGAATTTCAAAAGATTTTAAGGATTTCAGGATATTCTTAAAGATTCTAAGGAATTTGCAAGAGTTTTAAAAATCCAGATAATCCACTTGTAATATGAGGTAATCCAAGTAACCGACGTAATCTAAGTAATCCTGAGTAATCCACTTGTTCTCCCGGTTAATCTACTTGTAATCCTGAGTAATCCAGTTGTAATCCTGGGCATTCTAATTTTAATCATAGGTAATACACTTTCAATATGGACTAATTTGTGGAAATCCGAGTAATCCGAAGTAATTGAAGTAATCGATTGTAATCCTAGGAAGTCGACTTGTAATCCTAAGTAATACAATTGTGATCCTAAGTCATCCGATTTCAATCCTGGAAAGTCTACTTTTAATCCTAGGTAATCCACTTGAAACCCGGGTTAATATAATTGTTATTTGGAGTGATCCAAGTGATCCAGTTAATTCAAGGAATTTCACTTGTAATCCGGAGTGATCCACTTTTAATCCAGTGTAATCCTGGATAATCCGCATTTTAGGTGTTGTTCCCCTCTCGCTAAAACCAAATGATTGCCTTCCTTTCCTTTCCCCATTTTTTTTTCTTTTGTGAGAATATTTTTAATTAAATTTTTCAGAAATTTTTCATCATTCGGGGACATTCATATAATTTAAAGATAAACTTATAAAGTAGATTAACTTAATATATTAGGCGCCGTCTGTAAACTCCTTCCCCATTTTTTAAAGAATTCTTTTCCCCCCTATTTTTAATAAGCTTATCCTTTCATTCGTTTTTTTTCGCTTGAATCTAAACTGAATTAATAGAACCTGATAAGAAAATCCAACTGTTTTTCGTTGAAAGTTAGTTTTCTTTTGCTTGAAAAGTCTACTCTTATATTGCTCGTTCGGAATTCATGTCGTATGATTGAAAATTCTACTATTTGATTGAAAATTTAATATTTTGTTGAAAATGCAACTACAAAATATATTAAAATTACATCTTTTTAATTTTTTTTGTAAGACTAATTTCTTTGGTTGAAAAGTTAACTATTTTGTTGCAAATACGATCTATTTTTGATTCAAAATTAATTTTTTTCAACTGAAAATTTCACTATTCCATTTTTGGTTGAAAATGCATCTTCTTTATTTTAAAATTTAACTATTTGGTTAAAAATTAAATTACTTGGTTGAAACCGCATGTATTTCGTTAATAATTCATCTTTTTCGATAAAAAAGTGATCTTCTTGATTAACAAATGAACTTTTTGGTTAAAAATTTAACCCTCTGGTTGAATTATAATCTCTTTTGTTCAAAATTATTTTTTTTCAAGAACTCATTTTTTTTTTTTTTTAATTAATTTTTTTACTGAAAATGTAACTGTTCCATTTTTGCTTCAAAATGTATCTCTCTTGGTTGAACATTCATGACTTTTGTTGAAAATTCGTGTTTTCTAGTAGAAAATTAATCTTTTTGTTGGAAATTTTATCCTATTTGGTTAAAAATTCAACTGCTTGATTGAAAATTAATCTGTTCTGGTTGAGGATGCAACTATTTTGTTAAAAATCCGTCTTTTTCGGTAGAATTGTACTGATTTTAATTTAAAATTAAAATCTTTTCTTTTTGAAATATTAACTGTTACGTGTTTTGTAAGAAATTAATTTTTCAGATGAAAAATCAACTACTTAGTTTAAAGCTGAACTACTTTGTAAAAAATTCAATTTTTTTATGAAGAATAATCATTTTAGTAGAAAATTAAACTATTTGGTTGAAAATTAACTCTTTTTTTTAATTCATATTTTTAACTGAAAACCAAACTACTTGGGTTGAAAATTAAACTATTTGGTTATAAATTAGACAATTTATGTAAATGAATTAAGAGTTCTGTTGGAAATTCGTTTTTTTTTTTCTTTGGAAAAATTCGTCACTTTTATTGAGGATTGAACAATTTAGTTCAAAATTCGCCTTTTTCAGTTAAATTAAAACTTGTTGAAAATTCAATTTTTTTGTTGCTAAAAATTATTTTTTTAACCTGAAAATTTAACGATTCTATTTTTGCTTAAAAATGTAACTATTTTGTTGAAAATTCACCTTTCTGGATTCAGAATAAACATTCTTGTTAAAAATTCTTCTTGTCCGGTTCAAAAGTCAACCGTTTTCTAAAACATTTGACTTTTTAGCTTAAAACTTAACTATTTTGTTAAAAATTCGTCTATTTGGTTATAAAATTAATTTTTCTTTTCCAAATTTATCTACTTGGTTAAGGATTCATCTATTCTGCTGCAAATTCGTATTTTTTGGTCAATTCACCTTGTTGATCATTCTTTTTCAAATTACAGGCCTCGGACTCACTTAGAGATTAAAAATAGTGTAAATAGTGTCAACATTTTTTTTTTAAAGTGTCAAAATAGTGTCTTAAAATTTTCCGAGTATTAAAAATGAAGTTCAATGTTTATAATCCAACTATTTTTGCTTCAAAGTTCATTCTTTTCGGTTGAAAAGTTTACTACCAAATTTTTTGTTAAGATTTCATGTTTTTTATTTCCAAATTTTATTATTTGGTTCAAAATTTGATTACTTTGTTGAAAATTCAACAATTTTGTTGGACTCAAACATTTAGGTTGGGAATTCAACAGTTGGATTACAATTTTATTTCTTCCTCGAATACATTTTTCTAAATTGAAAATTTAACTATTTTATTGTACATTAAACTACTTTGTTAAACACTCATCTTTTTGGTTCGCTAATGCAACTGTCCGGTTAAAAATAGATTTGTTTCGGTTGAAAATTAACTTTTTTGTTGAAAATTCACATTTTCGGGTTAAAAATTAAACTGCTTTGTAAAAAATTCGTATTTTCCGCTGGAAAATTAAACAATTTGGTAGAAAATTTAACTATTTGGTTGAATCAATAAAAAAATCAATTTTTTGGTAAAAAATCAAATTGTTTAGATGAAAATAATCTGTTTTAGATGAGTTAAGAATTTGTCTTTGTTGGGTAAATCCAACAGTTTTGTAGAAAAATCGTTTTTTTATTGACAAATAATTCTCCCCAATAAAAATTACACTACATCGTTTTTAGTTAAAAATTTTTCTTTTTTAGCTTAACAATTCAAACTATTTAGTTCAAAATTTTTAGAAAAGAAAAAAATACAGACTAAAAATTAAACAAATAAAATTTGAACTAACATCGCTTCCATTGTTTAAAATATTTAGTTGAAAATTCATATAATTTGTTGAAAATTGGTATTTTTGGGTGAAAATTGAACTACTAGATCAAAAATATATGTATTTTATTGAAAATTTGTATTTTTAGGTAGAAAATCAACTTTTTCGATTAAAAATGCAATGAATTGGTAAAAATTAATGTAATTTAGTTAAGCTTTTAAGTATTCTGTTGAAAATTCGTCTTTTTTATTATATTCAACTTTTTCTATTCAACATTGAAATCTGTTGTGGCTTAAATATCAACTATTACATTTTTTGTTGAGAATTTGGCTCTTTGGCTTCAAAATTCAACTGCTTGGTTGTAAGTTGAACTATTTGGTTAAAAACTAGCTTTCGGTTGAAGATTTATCCTTTTAGTTCAAAATTCTTCCATTTTTTGCTGAAAACTTTACTATTTTTCGAAAATTCTCCTTGTGTTTAAAATTAAAAGTTTTAACTAAAAATGGAACTGTTCCATTTTTTGTTGAAAATTTATCGGTCTTAGTAGAAAATTCCAATATTTGGTTGAAAATTCACGTATTTTGTCAAAAATTCGTGATTTTAGTACACAAATAATCCTCTTTACTATATGTATTTTGTTGACAATTAGTATTTTTTGGTAGAAAATTAATTTTTTCGTTTGAAAATGTAACTGTACGGTTGAAAATTAATTTTTTATAGTTGAAAATTCAAATAGTTTCTGGAAAATTCGTCTTTTTTGGTTGTATTCAACTGTTTTTAATTTAAAATTTAAATCATTTCCAGTTTAAATATCAACTATTACATATTTTGGTACACAATTTGGTATAAAATTCAACTTTTTTGTCGAAAATTTCTGTAATTTGTTGAGAATTCATATTGTTGGTTGGAAATTTAACTATCTGGTTGCAAATTTAGCTGTTTTGTTAAAAAAACTCTTCTTTTTGACTTGAGAATTCATCAGTTTGGACTGCCTAATCAGCCATTGAGACCACTTATATCCAATTAGCAAATAATTTCAAAAATATTTTTAAAGAAAAAGTAGAGAAATAGTGGAATTAGCAGACAGTTGTGAGAAAATAGCGTCTTTCGTGTAATTTTATTCGAAACAGTAGTAAAATAGTGTGATCGTTGAAAAAAGTGCTTACCTGCAAATTTAACTTTCCATTTTCTCTTGAAAACTTATATTTTTTAGTTGAAAATGCAACTATTTGTTTTAAAAAATTACCTTTGCAGTTTAAAAAATCACCTATTTGGTAAAAAATTCAACTACTGTGTTGAAATTTTAATATTTTTGCGACCCTCCTCCTATTTGAATATTTGTGACATCAGGGCAGACTCCCCCTTCCTACCCGGAGTGACGCTTCTTTAGTTAAATCTGAATGTCGGGGTTAGAGAAGAATTTAAATTTTGATTGATTCTAAATATTATTTTTAAAATTGAAAAATCAAAATGCACAAAATAATATATTTTATTCTATGTACAATGATGCCCAGCACATAATGCAAATAGTGTATGTGTGTATGGTTGAACCAAATGTCGCAGAAACAGACTCTATCGTGCACATCGTAAACCTGAATGAGTCGTAAACAAACGCACATCCGAAATTACGAACTAAAACAGTTAGTTTTATGACACCTTTATGATCATTTTTGTAGGCATTGTGCCGAACCACCAGTTTACGATCGATGTCCTCCATTGTGTTCATCTATTCATGCAAAATATAGAATGTCGATCAAAAACACGAAATTCACCCCTTCATTATTTACTACCGAATTATACTCAGAATATTATTTATAAAATATTATTTCTAATTTCTACATTTCCCAAACTCAAATTACAGTTTCTGCTTTTGCGAATTCAATCGTTAATAGTGATAATAGTCTATATGTGTTGGTAGACAAATAAAAAAAGTAATTTTGCACAAAATTCTCTCAAAATACGTATGATTTTCTAACATAATAGATGAATTTTTAAACCAAAAAAGACAAATTTTCAACAAGAACAAAAATTAATTTTCAGACAAACAGTTGCTAACAGTCGCAAACAGTTGTTCTGCGACTATCAATATTTATGGAAACTGCTAAGATCTCCAGATACGTAAAAAATATTGGCATCAATGAAAATATTAATATGAAAATAATAATTTAATTATTCAACTCGCTTAAAAATTTTTTCAGAGATCTGAATATTTAACAATGTGATATATATTTTTAAATAGTTTATGTTTTTAATATTGGAAAATAAAAATCCAGAGACATAAACGCGCGCCTAGCGCGCGTGTACTTTCTTTCAACTGGTATTTTTTTAGATAAATTTAATGGATAATTTTAATTTAATTTATATCCAAGAAATTTTAAATAATTTATGCTTATTTTAATGGATTTTTACGGTTTCAAGAGATATGAAGGAATTCGATAAACGAAGAATTTTAAAGATTTTAATTTTTTTTTAATGTTTCCAAAGAATTCCAAGAGATTTCGTTTCAAAAATTTGTAGAACTCTTAATAATCAAAAATATTTCGATACTAATTTTTAAACAGTTTTTAAAGATATTTTCACGTCTGTAAATCACTAAAAAACTTGTAAAAATGTTATACCTTCATTTTCTTAGTTGAATATTCATCGTTTTAGGTACAAATCAATGTTTTGTTTTTCGTTTTTTTGAAAATTTTAATTGCAAATTCAAATTCATTTAAACTCTATTTTTTGTTTTGAAAATGTAACTGTTTGGTTGAGAATTAATATACTTTGTTGAAAATCCATATTTTTTGGTAGAAATCTTTTTGGTTGAAATATCAACAATTACATTTTTCGTTGTGAAGACTTCTTTTTGGTTGATAATTATTTTTTTTAACTGGAAACTTAACTGTTGTATTTTTTTTAGAAAATTGATCTTTTTTTATTGAAACTTCAACTATTTAGTCATTATCATGATTGAATTATTATTACGGAAGTTTTTAGAAGAGGCAATATTTTTTATTATGAGAATGATTTAAAGCATATAAAAATGTTTGTTTCTAACCAATTTTATGTTTTGTCGGGATTTTTTATATCGACGCGAATGGATTTTCAACAAACTAAGTATATCTAGTTCAGAAAAATTAATTCTTCAATTTCAGAAATAATTAAAAAAGTAATTTTAAATTATTTAAAAACTATACAATTTCTTGTAAAAAGTTTATTCAATTTTACAGGTTAACAATTGAAAATTTCTCCATTTTGAGCCGTGAAAATAACGGTAAATTTATCTGTTGATCTTAGAAAAAAACTGTCTTCACTTTCAAACATTCAATTCAGTTTTTCAATTTCAAATTGGCAAATTTTAGTCGTTTCGAATTGAAAATGACTTCAATTTGCAAGTTTTCAGTTTTAAGTCACACAATTTTGAACGCTTTTAATTATAAATAATTCGATTTCAATTCCTTTCAATTATAAATGATCCAATTTTCAAAATTCTTTACTGGAAATATTTAATTTTTAACGTTTTTAAATTGTCCTATTTTCGAAATTCTAAGCTGGAATCATTCAATTGCACGATTCTTCAATCGAAATTAAAATGGTTCAATTTTTAATTTTCGGAATTGGAAATAAAACAATTTAAAATTCTTTCTAATTAAATTTAAAAATTTTTTATTATTTTTTAATTTTGAGAGTTTCGGAATCATTTGTTTTTTAATTCCAACTATTCAATTTCAAACGCTTTTAAATTTTTGCTTAAGAATTCACCTTTTTTGGTTGAAAATTTGATTATTTGATTTAATTTTTAACTATTTTGTTGAAAATTCAACTATTTTGGTAAAAAGTCATCTTTCTTGGTCAAAAATTCAACTTCTTGGCTGAAATGTGAAATACTTTGTAAAACATTCATTTTTTTGGTTCAAGATTCATCTCTTTGGTTGCAAGTGTAACTATTTTGTTAAAAATCCGTTTCATTTTTGGTCGAAATTTAATTTGTTTACTAAAAATTTAACTATTTTATTTTTAATTGGAAATTTATCTTTTACATTTTAAAATCTAAATATTTGGTTGAAAATTCACCGCCTTAAGTAGCTTTTCTTAAATATTCATTTTTTTTAGATGCATGATTTTAGCTAAATATTTATCTCTTTGGTTGAAAATTTAACTATTTTGCTGCAAAATCGTTTTTTGTTGTCTGAGAATTAATTTTGTTCCTTGGAAATGCAAATATTCTATTTTTTGTTGAAAAATTACATTTCAAATTGATCTTTTCTGGTTGAAAATTCATGCATATTGTTGAAACATTGCCTTGAAAATGTAATATATGACTTGAAATCTTAAGCATTTTATATTATTTAGCTTTGTTCAAAAGAATTTATTTCCCTATCATTCTCCTATTTTCGTGAAAAATCACATTATTTTCAAAAAACATAATCAATTTTTTACAACTCAAAAGATTTTTGTATATATTTTAAACATCGGAAAATCGTTCTATACTAGGAAATGTGACATCTGGCCCGGCAAAGGAAGGGTTTATTAAAATTACTTTCTTTGACTTATCTGACTATAGAATCCAAACAAGAATTTCTTCAAACAAGAATGTAATTTTTAATTAAGAAAGATGAATTCTCAAACAAATAGTTGACTTTTTGACAAAAAAATATAAGTTTTCCACCAAAAGTGGAATAGTTACATTTTTAGTTTGAAAAAAAAATAATTTTAAATAAAACTAATTTTCTAGTAGTTGAATTAAACAAAAAAGACGAATATTTAATAAAATAGTAGAATTCACTACCAAAAAGATGAATTTTCAAAAAATAAGATTAATGTCCTACCCAAAAAAAACGAATTTACAACAAAACAGATGAATTTTCCACAAAACAGTTGAATTTCCAACCAAATAGTTGAATTTTTAACTAAAAAAAAAATAATTCATCAAAAAATTAAATATTTACTTTCCGGGTTGAAAATTTGACTGTCCTCTGAAAAATTCGTCTGTTAAGCTTGAAAATTCAACATTAAATACGCGTTTATTTACTGCTAATTTCAATTAATGAAAGAATGAAATTAAAATTTTAGTACATTTTGATTGCAATTACCATAAAATATGAGTTATCGAATTTAATTTATGAAGCGCTTTAGCGTATTATTTCTTATTTATTATAGGTGACATATACCGAATACAGTATCAAATTAAAGTTTCCATTGGAATTTTCCATATTTCACATAATAATTATGCGAAACATTGCGACCGTACTGGACTAGTACGTGACACATGAAACGTGCTGAGTAGATCGATTGCTCGTTTGAATGTTGAATAACCACCGCACAATTTTGAATAAAATTTCGAGAGTGCAGGACAGAATGTAGAACAATGATCACATGCACAATCATTGTTTCGCACCAATCCCCAAAATCATTTTGGTAATTATTTAAGCAAGGAACTGGAATTTACCATTTCTGCAATATGAATAATAGTATTTTTGCTAGTGCTCTACGTTTGACGACTTAATCCTTTAAACAAATCGAATAATTTCTACGTTTAACCGATTAGACATTTATCCCGTGAAAAAGTTCATTCAGTTTAACTTTCCATCTTTAAATAGATTGGTTCAAAATCAACCATAAACATTAGATCTGGGCACTATGATCTATTTTCCTTAATATTCATAATCTACATATTTTCAGGCTTTAACAACAAAAATTTTTTTACATTTATACATGATATATATTGGAATATTTTTCTAAAAAATGTCATCACGGTACTTATTGAAAAATAAGGTTGTTAATGAGATGTTCATTAGGGTGGTTCAAAAAATTTTTTTTTCGAATTTTTATGGGGACACCCCCCAAATTTGTTTGACTCCACCTAAAAATGAATCAATTTTTTTTATTTTGAAAAAAAATGATATTTAGGGGTGCCGCAAGCCCCATGAAGTTTAACATGCATTTCCCATAAGGAAAAAGACGTATTTGTAAATCTTATTCAGAATCCTTAATATTATCTCAATCGAGTTGAAACTCAACATTTCTCTTCACAATTAGCCATAGAATACGAATA
>JAABKJ010009570.1:0-11171 GCA_011634705.1 Andricus grossulariae
GAACACCTATTATTATTCCTAGAAAACATTCAAGTAAGTTGAATTTAGTTTCAACTTAAAATTTGAAATGATTTCAAATAATTTAAACAAAGTGTCTACGTACACCGACAAAATTTGGCTATTCGTATCGAAATTTCGGTGCAAATAGCCCACGGCCTAATTTAAAACAAGATATGGATTTGCACAGATTTCAAGCCAAAAATTTAGAAGATTTTTAAGAATTGTGAAAGGCTTCAAAAGAATAAAAAACATTTTCTTAAGATTCCTATGAAAATTGAAGATGACTTTTTATTTTGAAAAATTAATTTTAAGAGAATATTTAAAAAGATTTATAAAATTATCTAAAATGAATCTGGAAGATTTTAAGGCAATATTTTTTATTTTGTAGGATTCAAACAAAATTTTAGGAAGAATTTGAAAGATGTTTGAAAATTAATTCATAATTTGAAAAAATGTAAAACAAGGTATAGATGTTTTAAGATTTTGAAATCAAATTTTGAAGATTTTCAAGGATTTATAAACTATTTAAAATAAAAATATTTTAACTTATGATTCAAGAACTGTTCAGTTTATAATTAAAATGTAATCGCTCAATTTTTAATATTTCTAGCTTAAAATTGCTTAAAATTATTTGCAGCTCAGTTTTTACTACTTCAAATGTACACATTTTTAGCTTTAGAGTTAGAAGTATTTACTTTCATTGACCGTGAAAAATGTTAGCTAACCGGGAAATAACCGGGAATTTTTTTCTGTGACTAAAACGGGCACTCGATTTTCAAATTTTCAAGTTAAAAGTAATAAACCAAAAATATACATGGTAAACAATTTTAATTAATTTTGATGAATTCTTTTAAAAATTTGCTTTTCGGCACAACTATTTTCATGAAATTTAGCTTAAGATTTGAGACGAAAAGGGAATTTTCATTATATAGTTGTTTTTAAATTAAACATGAACTAGAGTTATTCCAAGCTAAAAAATAAGAAGTTCATTAAAACACATAATTTGTTTATATTAAAATAATTGAAAATCCGAAATGAATTTAAATTAATAAATAAAGTAAATAATATATTATGTATTGTAATAAAAAATATTATAAAGTGTACACTATTTTCTTTTTGGATATTTAAAAACTACACAAATAATTATATGTCTGATTTAATCGCGCATGAATAATAATTTCTTGTAGTTAGTAGGAATGCATTAGGATTTACGTCTAAAAGCAGTCAATTTTACGATTTTCGCAAATTATTTTTAATTCAAAAGATTTGGAAAATCTGAAAGATCATTATCTTTTAGCCAGAACTATCAGAAAATTATTTTTATTTGACAAACATTTTTTTAACACTTTCGCCTTGCATTATTTGAATTATAGGCCAACTGCATAGCTGCCGCCGCCGCACGGCGACCGTCAACTCGCATGACAATATTTTCCACAGGCCTCCAGAGTAAAGTGACATAGGGCTGATTAGATCCGAACACGAGAGAACGATATCAAGGTCTAATTGTAAGATTCAATGTCTCTGTGTTAAGTTTTTGGATTTTCTTATTGAGTTCTATTAATTCAGTTATCATAATTTTCATTTTTTCAAGCATTTCCACAAATTTTTATTCACATTTATATTTTCCATGTGTGATGTCACATTCTGTATAATAATAGGACATCATACAAATGTACTCACGCACACATTTTAGTAGTTCACGAACGCGTAGAATCAGAGCATTCAATCGAGTAGTTTCGACCGCACGACACTCACCACCAAAGTAATCGATGGGTTTTCATACGAGGGGAATGGAATTTTTCAGCTTTGTAACCAGTCAAGAGTACCGAAACTCCCTTATATAAAATAAACAAAAAAATCTTCTTCTAAATCCAAACCAATCTTTTTGTGCGAGATTTTTTAAATATTTTTTCCTAATCAAATAAATATCAACTGAAAATAATTTCAAGAAGTAGTAAGAAAATGTAAACAATTTTATAACCGAACGAAAAGTTTGCAAAGAATTGCTCCATTTTTTGGTTTAAAACTATATATTTGTGAGTTATGGATCAAATGATGGGGGAAGAATTAGGGGGAAAATAACCACGGGAGAAAAATATCAGCTATAAAGTTTCCTTAGCTAATGCGGTGTATATTTTATAAAACCTTCAAATTTTGCAAAACTTTCTTTTTGTATAAAAATTAGTCAACTTTTTCGCATTTAAATCTAGATTGTCATTCTTATTAAGAAGAAGTGAAAGTAAATATGAGGAGACAAAAGATTTATTATTGCAATTATAAAAGTTTTAGTTATCTTTATAATAATTCTCTGCTCCTTTTTCTCCATTATCTGAAAACTGATAAAATGTTGCTTTGTGGTGTCGGCACTGAGTCCCTCTATTATTTACGACTGCGAGGTCCTTTCTCGTTGAAAAAGAAGGTGAACTCAGCTCGACTCTGTATAAAAACATTTTCAGTTGCCGGCAAAACTCATTTTATGTCGAACAATATTTTTAACTTTGTTTATTAAAAAAAGTGCATATGGTGCTATTTCAGTTAAATTCTAAATTGTTAAAATTTGAAAGATTCCAACGAATATAGACTGTGTAATTCGGAATTGTTCAATTGTTAAGGGAAAAGTAGAATATATCAAATGATTTGACATTGAGCTTTTAATTAACATTTTTCAATTTCGAATTCCAACATTTTTAATGGTTCATTTTTCTACAAACTGTCTGAAATGATATGCTTAAAGTTTGCATTTTTCATTGATGAACATTGAACACACTCTGATGCATTGTGTTAAAAAAAAGTTTGAACGATATAATTTTAAATTGCTCAATTTTTCAAGGGCTTTAATTTGAATAATATTATAAATTTAATTGTTCGTGGCTTTTTGCGACCCTCAGTAATAATACTGTTTTTTTTTGTTTTGTGCCTTTGGATTCCGTTAGTAACAATCTTTTAACGTTTTTTCGATGTGTGTTTACCTACAATCAGTGTCCAACAACGTAAATTTTACACGTTAAGTTAGTATTTTAACATCAACTTAAACATTACTGTACTACAGGTATTCACTTCGATTACTACGAGAATAAGTTTATTATCAAACTTTTTGCATTTTTTAAAAATAATACCACAATAATACTCGTTTGCGAGTGAAAATTTTAGATGCACTCTTGACACTTTTTACAAGGCACACCGCTTATTCTTATTGATATTAAGGCTAATTTTCAGCTATTAAAAATTCAATGAAATCAGTAAGTAAAACTTATCGAAACTTACAAAAACTGATAATTGCATCAAAATCTACATTAAATAACTACCTTACAAGCTTTTTAGGTAAATTATAGCTAAATATACATTTAAAAATACTATAAGAATCCTTAAAATATAAAAAATATGTTCTTAATGATGAAAGAATTTTTAGCTTTAAATTTGTATTTTTTTTAGAAGTTTAAAACTAAGAAAATTCATTTGAAGACCTAAAAAGCACGAAACAATTTTTTTAAATAAAATAAAATAAAATGTATGGCAATATTTTTTCACCAAAAGGATGAAATTTAGGGGATAGTATTTGCAAAATTCAAATTTTTATTGGGCACCCTAATCAGCATTAACCATTAAACCACTGTCAAAAATAAAAAATTCCAAATTAAAAGTGTTGCAAATTGACATTAAAAAATTAAAAGCACTTCATAGCTTGAATGTATTTGTAATTATCATTATTATTGGTATTAGTTTGAGAGTGTAGGATTGAAGTTGAAAAATACACCTCATTTAGCACAACGGCCCCCATTCAGTTATGTCCGAGCCAAGCACTGCTTAACTTCGGTGATCGAACGAGAAACCTTACACAATTCAAGACTGAACAGTTGTTTATAAAAGCATTACAATATTTTATTCGAAATATGTTTGGTATAAAAGACTAGTTTAGAAGCTAATAGAAAACTTCTTCTTTAATAAAAATATTAAAAATGAAATGTTTTTTAAAAATGAAATAAAAAATGATTAATGCCAATTTCAATTTTCCCTCGGGATAAAATGAGTCATTTCATATAAATTATTGAGGTGGAAACTTTTGACTGAGACAATCTTTGAAGCAGCTGAACACTTTCAGAAGTGAATTGAATCCAGCTCTATACGCCAAGATTGGGTTTAGCTATAGATTGTAGAAGAGGGCGGTGACGAGATTAATCTCTCGCCGAAGAATGAGACGAAGAATAGTAAGATTGTGTGTAAATCAAGCCCAAATGTGTATATAAGGGAAGACACAAAAGTATTATATGAAATGACAAAATTCCAGCTGAGTGGTGGTTATTTGGACACACAATATTGACTCCACTGAAATGATGGTTTTCTATTTATTTCTTACCCGCACTACATACATAGTTTAAATGAATATATTTGCAAATGCGTATTTAATTATCTTTTAAGTAATCACTTTAGCTTGGAGGTCAATTCATAATCCAGAGTCTGCGAGCAAATAGGCGTAACAAAATATCAGCGATAAAGAACAAGCCAAGTGATTTATAAAAAAAAACCTAGTAAAAAATATAGTTAATAAATTTATATAAGATTTAATAGATCAAGAAAGTTTTTTCTTTTGAAAATATTCAGATGTAGTCTTCAAATAAGATTTAATTAATGATTATCTAGATATAATATAGTTGTAATTATATTCATCAACTATAGGTGCAATTTAAATGTAAGAGTGTATCGTTTTTATCAATATGTATTACAAAAGTATTATGAGAGTTTGAATATATTTCAATAGTAATATTCAAATTACTATGATTAAGATATGCAATTAAAAAATATATTACTTTATTTGACCGTAAACGTCGTACTTGAGTAAAATGAGAAGAACAAAGAGAGCAGTGAAGTTTGAAGCAGGGAAGTTTATACCCAGCGTTCGCCGCTAGACTTGAAACTTGGAAAAGAGAAATATTAGTACAAGGTAAATGCTCGCATGCAAGATTTAAATTTAACAATGAATTTTATTATAATATATTCACAGTAGAGAAAAATCAAAATTTTCCTAAGAAACTAAAATGCCGTTTATTCAATTAAATTATTGTCATCAAGTATTTCGTTTAATTTCGTAATATAATTTAATTTTATTGAGATTGGTTATTAACCTCTGGATAAAACAAGCTTGCCAATTATTTCAGACTTCGCTTTCTAGCTACTGATAACTAATTGTAAGCTTTTCTTTGCATACTTTCCCACAAATGACACATATGCGCAAGTATATACAGTAATTTCTTCAAAGCAAACCTACAGTCACATTACGTTTTGTAACAGGTTTAAAAACAGGTTCACTGCTCGAAAACGGTAGCGATTAATACTAGAACATTCTGTAAAAAGTTAATAATGCGAGAAAATTAAATTTAAATAAATTTCAGAAGATCAAGAAATTAGAACTAATTAAACCCTCAAATCAATCGATTTTTAAATTTAATTTCCTTTAGCAAACTAGTAACTGAAAACATGGCGTATTATATATAATACAATACCTATATAAATTTTATTATTATATATAAAAATAAATTTGAAATTGTTTTTTTTTCTCTTATTAAAGATTGTGTGTTAAAAGTATAACAAGATTAATATTTCTGGTCTTTTAATATTGTAATGATCAGGGAAAATGAAAAGTTGGTAACGGAAAAATGTGCCTTGTATTCATATTTCTATTTTTTGCAGTTTATTCCTCCCGACGATCATATTTTTAGTTAAAAATGTTATTCATTGGTTTCAAATTCAATCAATTTATTAAAAAGTCATCCTATTTTGTTGAAAATACAATTGTTTTTATGAAAATTCGCCTTTTTGGGTTAGAATTTCAACTATTTTGGCAGAAAATTGAACGATTTTTATTTGAGATTTATCTTTTGGTTTATACATTCGTCTGCTTTTGCATAAATTTGATATTTTTTTGGTCAAAACTGCAACTGTTTGGTTGAAAATTATTCTTCTTTGGTTGTGGATTCAGCTATTTTTGTTCAAAATGCCTCTTTTTTGGTTGAGAATTGAACTACTTAGTTGAAGGTAGATCCACTTTCTTAAAAAATCATTTTTTTTTATTGAAGATTCATAATTTTAGTTGAAAATTCGCTTTTTTTTTTTTGCCTAAAAATATAACTATTTCAGTCGAAGAAAAATTCATATTTTGACCTGAAAGATCGACAATTTGGATGAACTATTTTTTTTTCTTGACTGAAAAATCTTTATTTATTGAATATTCGTCTTTTTGGTTGGAAAATTCATTGTGTTAGTGAAAATTTGACTATTTTGTTGAAAATTAGTTTTCTTAACAAATTTTATTTTTTGTTTGCTGAAAATTGAACAACATTTAATGCAACTATTACGTTTTTTGTTGAATCTTTATTGGTTGAAAATTCAACTATTTGTTAAAAAATTCCGCTAATTTGTTGAAAATTTAATTTTTTGTAGAAAATTCAACTATTTTGTTTGAAAATTCGTTTTTTTTTTTCATTTGCTGATATACCAACTATTTGGTTTTTCGTTGTGAATTGATACTTTTGTGAAAATTTAAGTTTTCGGGTTGATAATTCTTCTTCGTAGGTTGAAAATTAAACTAATTGATTAAAAGTTAAACTATTTTGTTGAAAATTCGTCTCTTGCTTTAAAGTTGAACTATTTGATTGTAAATGTAACGGCTTAGCTACAAATTAAGTTTGTTGTGCATACAAATTCATCTTTTTTTATTAAAAATTAATTTTTTGTTGAAAATTCATTTTTTTCGGGCTTAAAAGTCAACGGTTTTATGAAACATTCGACTTTTTAGCTTGAAAATTCGTCTGTTTTGTTGAAAATTCAACTGTTTTTGGTTGAAGTTTAATTTTTTTGTTAGAAAATTCTACCATATGGTAGATGTGGAAATTTTAACTATTTTTTAAAAAAAGAATATTTTTTGGTCGATAATTCAACTGTTTTGTTGAGAATTTATCCTATTGTATTGAAAATTTATATTTTATGGTATAAAAGACATATTTTTTGGTTAAAATAAATAAATAAATAAAATTTTTTTTATTTTAATCTAAAATTGTTTTATTCCGTTCATAAAAGATTATATGTTGAAAATTTCATAAGATTAAAATGCTGGTCTTTAAATATTAATGCACTTGTACACTAATAATCTTCAGAAATAACAAAGTGTTTTTCTTCAGTATGAATGCAAACCCCCCGAAAACTTCCTTAGTGGTGAAATTTGAAACTATTTCCAATGAAAGTGTAGTACTCCCACTATTCAGGAGCTTGGGAACTACCTAATGGAAAAACAGTCGGCAACAATTCATAAGCTTATCAAAATAGTGTTTTATACAAACAAACTATCGAGTTAATTGGTATAAAATGAAAAAATATACCTTTGCGATAGTTTCTTTTCTCTGTGAAATTCGAGACTGGTAGTAAAAAGGGATGCCTAATGCCTGTAAATCTGAATCAGTGAGAAATGGGTCATTGAATCAAATCAGTAAAAATATTCACTTATTCACAATGCAATCTCACGGATTCAAATAGCTAGAACTGGGCCACTGATTGAAATCAGTAAGGATATTCCGTGAAAATCAGTGAAATCTCAGTGATTCAAATTTAGAGAGTATCGTTCTCGGGTCCTGTCTGCAACTGAAAATTCCCGCGCATGTGTCAGATCACCGAATCTTTATTACCAATGATCTCCACTTGTCGTAGAAGGAAGACCTTCATGGGAATAATAACGATGATGACCTTAGGCTCGATAATAATAATCTGGTAGGAACGATGCCAACGTTTTTGTAAATATGTAAAGAGGCGAGAAGCAGGGGAGTTAAAAGGGGCGAAAGATACATAGCCTGGAGGTAAAATAAGGTTTGGAGAAAAGTCTGGAGAAAATATGAAGAATTATTTCTTATAAAATATATTTCTGAGGGGTAACAAAATTGTACTGTCATAATTTCAAATCGTATCAATGTTTCGAAAATGTTGGTATTGAGTGATTAAAGTTTAAATTAGATCAATCGCTATTTAATAAACTTTTGAAACCCAAGATCTGTAAAAATAGCATGAAAAAGCTTCACAAAGGGCTGAATTTAAAATTGTTGTGATAACGAAAAGTATCTTTATTGTGCAATATAAAAGATGGCCCTTGCACACTTGAACGAAAACCATTTTTTCTTCAGAAAGTATTGATGCATTCAGTTATAGTGACGCATTCAGTATTTTCTTTTTTTCCAATCGATTTTAGCCAATCTGCTGTCTCAAAATATACAGCCAACATAAGTGAAAAAATGTTTTCAAGTAAAAGGGGGCCGTTCAAGTATTACGTAAGGATAATGTTTCCTATTCTTGCCCCCCCCCCCATTGTAAGCATATTTTTGCATTACGAATATACAACAATAAGCATCTGTTTAGATCCTCCCCCTCCCTCTCAAAATGCTTACGTAATACTTAAATAGCCCCAAGTTCTACTTCTATATTATACCTATACATATTTCAACTTTAAATGGTCAATTAATGTTGGAAAACATTATTATTATTATTATTATTATTATTATTATTATTATTATGGCATTTGATGGGGTAAAAGTACTTATAAAAATGCTTTACATGCAATTTAAAAATCTTGGATATAAATTGAAATGCTTGTTCTATCGCCTGCAAATATTATATCGCTTTTCTGATTTTCTTTCGCGAACCTCGGCATACCGAAAGAAGCTTATACCGCACTTTCAAGCTCCCTCATCCTCGATCGACACCTTACCAACTTTTAATCCGATTTTATATTTCATAGTTTATAATTTATACTTTCCATTCCGCCGCGTTTTGTAGAAATTCAAGGTATTTTCTATTGCTGACAGACGAACGTGCAGAGAATGGGAGAAAGTGAAAAAATGCGATTCAGCGCAGCCAGTATTAAAAAAGATAAAAACGAATTCTCAAATTACACATGCTGGAAATGGATTTAATTGAATTTAGACTTTTCAATTACACTTTCAAGTGCAAAGTTTTTTTTTTTTTTTAATTTGAGATTGTTCTTTAATATTAATTTTCGCTTATTTTGTAATTAAAAATATAGTTTATTCAAACATGGCTCTAAATAATAAATGATTAATTAAACACATTTACTTTTACAATGTAGTCTTTTTTATGGGAAATATTTAATCAGCAAACCCACGCGTCGAGCCAGCGTAAACGGTGGAAGGAATCTGCGAAAATATCAAATTTCCGATGATTAAAAGGCTGAACCTTTATGAACAGACCTTTAAATTCGCTGCACATGCATGGACAGGAGTCGTGTGTGAGCTGGTAGTATGTAAAAGCTAGGTAGCTGGTAGTTGTGAGGGCAAGTTAGCACACAATTATACGATACATACGCACACTCAACAGGCAACACACAATTTCGATACATGGAATTTGAGTCAGGTATATCCACGTACGAGAGAGATTCACTTGACTCGTCGGCATCTATCATCGTAGTATACTATCGACCAAAGTTAAACAATTTGGAATTTACAGAAATTCGTAAAAATTGGATTTAAATAAAAATGAGATATAAATTGCATCGGGAGTTACGAAATTTAAATGTGCTTAATATGAAACGATTTAAAATTGAGAAATTGATAATTAAACAATTCGAATGCCCTCTCGTCCCGCACTCTGAGCTAAATAATCTCATAAGCCGCTCAGGGGCCCATCATTAGTTGAACCAATCTTTGAATCTGTGCATTTTTAAGAATGAAAAAATTAAACGATTTCAAAAGTACACCCTTTAATTTTTAATTGAAAAAATGTAATTTAAGAAAATCTTATTCCAATAAAAGTTTGATACACGAATTGGCAAAGTAACGAAAGAAAGCATTTGTAGTGACACTTATCGATAGTACAATGTAGTTTATTCGATCAGTAATTGGGTTATTTACTGAACTTCCCTGATCCCTTAATCTCGTCGAAAATCATCAGCGCCAGCTGATTTCCTCAGAACGAATTAACTCATTGTGAAGCGGGCTTAAAGTGTCCAGCCTGAAAGGATGAGGGGGAATTGGTGAAGGAGTAAGAGAGCGAGAAATGTGTGAGCACGAGCGAGAGAGTGTTGTGGGATCGAAGGACTCTTGGGTGGGTTGAGTTGGGGGGAGGAGTAGTGAGAGGGACAAGTTTGGAGTGAGATAGATGATCTGGCAACATAACATTGAAAAGAGAGACAGTAGAGTAGGAGAAGAGACGCGAATGAAAAGAGAGAGAAAATGGAAAAGAGAAGATGAGAGAGAGAGAGAGAGAAAGAGAGGGAGAGGGCAGATTCACATAGGCAGCTTCGTATATGAGATTATAGGCGGCAGGGGTGTGCAATGAAGGGGGCCATTGCCCCATATCCTATCTACCATTCCCCTGGATACCCATTTTTTTTCCTCCGTCCTTTCGTGGAAGGCCGATTGAAATTCCCTTTTCATGTCTCATTCTCGGAACACAAAAACGTTTTTTCAAAACGAATACGTATCTATTTTAACACATTCAGTTTTAATATTTTATTTAATATTTTGCTGTTACATTTAATTTGCGTTTATTATTCTTTTTTTTTAGAATTGTATCTTTAATATATAACTGAATATAATTAGCAATTAAAACGTTTTAATTTTTTAACATTTGATTGAAATTGTAGAGGTTTGAAGTCGTTTATTCAAATTTTCAATACAAATTTATACATTCATGGAACATAGGATTTTTCGAAATAGAAAAACAAAAATTAATTTTTTGTCTAATCGGCTTGATTTATTTAGATTGATACAATTTAAAAAATGAAAATTGCTCTTTTTTTGGTAGAAAAATTGATCCAAAAGTCAACTCGAATCTTTGAGATTCGATTTATTCGAATATTTGAATAATTTGAATATCGAAGATTAGACTTGATATTTGACTCCATTTTTTCTGCATAAAAGCCACAATTGTGATTCGTAAAAAATTGTAATAATATAAGGAAATTGACCCGGTTTTATGCCCATTTAGATGTTTTTTTCTGCTTCGAAAAATCCAATGTTGCAAGCGGGTCCAAAATTCATGGAAAATACGAGGAAATCACTGCACACCTCTAATTACTTATAAAGAACATTTTTTAAGTATTGAAACAAAGACCTTGGATACTAATGGGCCCAAGTGGAGAACTACACATAACAATTTTGTGAGACTCTCCACGTGGG
>JAABKJ010009571.1:0-11171 GCA_011634705.1 Andricus grossulariae
TGTAAACTTATTTTCACACGAATAGCCACATCGAGTTGAAAATTTGGGATAATAAATAAGAAGCACTAAGAAACGTAGCTCTGGTCCTAAATTTTTATAATGATGAAATGAGCAAAAAAAATTATTAAAAAAAAAAAAACTTTTCATAATTATAAAAATGTAGGACCACAGTCGCGTTTCTCAGTGCTTTTTATTTATTATCCCAAATTTTCAACTCAATGTGGCTATTCGTGTGAAAATAAGTTTACAAATAAAAAAAGTGTTGGTAAGGTAGGAAGCCGGTTACGTGACCCACTCGTCATATGGCCTTAAATGACAAATCGCATTGACGCGACACGCGACCATATAGAATTCTGGAGTATTACCATAAAATATATTGACTATTCAGAGTACTGGAGTCTACTTATAAGTAGTGAAATATTCCCTTCAGTGTTCTTTTTTAGCGATATTTACTCCTTAAAATCAACTCCCATGGTGTCGTGGGACAACTATAGGGTCAGAACCGAGTTGATTGAAATAACTCCGGACAGTGCATTACTCCGCTTGCCGTTTATTCAAAACGGTGGGACTTTTATGGGGTATGCTTCGGAGTTGATTTTAACTCCGTTTTTTAGCAGTATGTGCGTGTGGGTGTGTGTGTGTGTGTGCGTGTGTGTGTGTGTGGCCGTCCGCGATGAAAGGGACCTAACGCGCGGTAGCGTCATTTTACAGGAGCAGCGATTGAAGAGGCGGTCCAACGCAGGAACTCCATAAGAGGTCATCATTTTGCGGTTGAATAACAATTCGAATTTTTTAGATTCAGGAATAACATTCATTATTATGAAAGAGCAAATAAAAAAATATCGATTGCTGTAAAAAACTGAAAATCGATTTTCTCCGCATTAGGTCCCTTTCTTCGCGGACAGTCACATATATATTTCTATTATAATTTTGTATTTAATGATAGTAAGAATGTATTAATTGGCGGCGTTTTCTTACCCTCGTCTCTTTCGAGGGTTCTTTGTTGTTGTTATTAAATCTTTTCAAGTTCTTAAAAAATCTACTAAATTCCGGGGAAAATGTTGTTTATTCAATTGACTTCTGAGAATAAAATGAAATCGTGTCATTCCTAATTCTGATCATTTTAAGCTCAAATGTATAATTTTGCAGAAAACTAAAAGATTTCTCTAAATTCCAGGGTCCTGAACTTCCACATCACGCCCTTGTCGACTTGTCCCCCGATCTCTGCCGAACGCTCCCGAACCTCGCCAACGGCGCCGACTTCCAAAGTATTTCAGTATTCGTGCCGCGACCGTCAACCTGTGAGGAGTCGCGTTCGCTCGATCGGCGAATCGGTACGATTTTCTCTCCAAAACTTTTCTTTTTTCCCGCGAGTTTTCCAACCTGTCTTATTCACGTGAAATCGTGTTTCGAATTCCACAAAAAGGCCGCGAGTGCGGGTAAAAAATGCTGCGCGTTCGTTGAACGGAGGTGCACTGGAGTTTAACAGTTTTTGGAGTTTTTTAAACAAGAAGTGATAAAAAAAAAGTTGTTTTGGTTGCTTTTTTGTGGTGTCAACGGAAATCAAAAGGCAAGAGGATGTATTGCTCTGACGCACATGAGGGTATGCACGAGGTGGATGGCAGCTGGGTGTTGCGAGTCTACGTCACGGACCTGCAGGTCGAGAGGAGCCTCCGTGTCAAGGGCGAACTCCACATCGGAGGTGTCATGCTTCGTCTCGTCGAAGATCTCGGTTAGTCTTTAATTACGTTTTTTATTTCCATTTTGACGTTAAGTGGTTACGTGTACCGAAATTTCGGTACGAACAGCCGGATTTTTTCCTTACGGCTAGACACTGCCTTGTAGATGTCTGGTTTTAATCAAAACGATTTTGTAATCTCTTTTGTGTTCTTATTTATCCTCAAAATGTGTTACAATCTGCAGACGCATACATGTTTGCCTCAATTTATCGAAAGTTATCTGTTTTGTTTAAATATTGCTCAATTCAAGGATGTTTTGAAATTATCAATTTTGAGAAATGTGTGATTTTTTGGATTATTGCTTTCCCTACTTTTTCCACAAGTCTGGAATGTTTCAAATGTGAAATCGCCGCCTTTGTTACAGTTTTTTCGATTTTTAAGTTTTGGTTAACATTTTCATTTTAGGTTAAGTTTGAATTTTGACAGTTCTTCAGACAAGAGCCCTTGACAAGAGTGCTTGAAGTATTTTTAAAAAGGAGTCTTCGAGGGTGGTCAAGTGAAGTTCCCCAGATCAAGTTACAAGTTCTCGAGTGTTGAAAAAAATCTCGAAAGCGGAGCGAATTTCGGGGTAGGATTTTAGATTTCAAGGACTGGCCTTGAGAAGGGCTGGAATGCACTCGACCTACCGGTACACGTGCATTCGAGCAACACGTATTTTGTATTGTATTATATTTACTTCCGGGAAAAAAGTAACGGGGACTTATCATTTTTGTTTTATCGACATTTTCTAAGAAAGTACTCGTAGCGAGTTAGATTTTTTAAAAAGAATTATGATTCATTGGGACTTTTTTCTTTCAGAGGAATTGACTCTAAAAAGTGTAGCGAAAATTGTGTTGAGTTAGTGTAAATTTAATGATTGATCACATTTTGAAAACTTTGATCTTGAAATTTTCAATTTGGATCATTCTTAAATTTAAAATCATTAATTCTAAATTGTAAAATAGTTGGTCCAAAAGAATTGAATTCGATTATTTAATCAAACTGGTGACGTTTTTTTCGATTGCAATAAATTTAAATTTAAAAACATTTTACTTGATTGTAGGTGTAGTTGTTTTGGTGGGCGTAAAAGAATGATTTTGAATCTTAATGTTAGTTACAAACCATGTGATATTTCAACGCCAGGTATAAATAAATTCAAGCAGTCCTAAAAAGTATCTAAAAGGCCTCGTAATTATATCGCAAATGGTCGTTATGTCACATTGAACTGTTACGGTTGAAGCAACAAGTTGCGGGATTTGAGTGTCGTTGGAACGCGACCTGAGAAATTCCTGGTCGTCGCTACTGATTCTGATGCGGTTTCTGCTTTCTGCTGCAGTAGTTGCAGTTGCAAGATTCGAAGAAGTCGCGAAGCGCACAAAGTGGAAGGGCTGGATAGACCGACTAGTTTCCAATGAAGAGGCTGTAGCTTTGAGCAAATAGTTCAATCTCTTCACTTCCAATGAAAAAATGCAATTTTCGAAATACGCAAAATTTCGTGACATCGAAGCGTTGTGATTTTTATTTGAAGCGTTTTAAGGGCAAATGACAAAGTATGACGATGTCCCGGAAGTTAGAACCGCAAGCTTAAAATTTTGAAAATATGAAAAATTGTGCTAGACTTGTGGTCATTTGTGCTGTAAACGGTTTTTTGAAAAATCAAAAATTACGTGAACAATTTTTGAAAAACATTTTTTTTTTGCTAGAACTGCACTTATTACTAGCTAAAAACGAAGGGTTATGCTATACGGCTCGAAGTATACACAATTTTGTGCAAAATATCAAAATCAAAAAACACGCAAGACCCAACAATAATCAAATTCCGAAAAGCATCAAAACTTGTGCTGAGTTGTGATCGTAAAATGCAATCTTTTTCCCTTTGACAAAATTATTGTTGGGTCTTGTATATTTTTTGATTTTTGACATTTTGGGGTTTAATGACAACTCTTGGTCTCAAAGAATATTGTGAGTTTTGTTATTTTATTTTTATTTTTTACACTTTGGGGTTTAATATAACGACTCTTAGTCTTAAAAAATGTTGTGAGAGGGAATTAAGACTATTTGTCGAGCACAACTCAGCAGAAGTTTGGATTTTACGAAATAATCAAATTATTTATTTTAATTTATTTCTTTTTTAAACGGTTCAGTTTTGGGAATTTTATTTTACTGCACAAAATTCTGTATGCTACAAGCCACCTAGCAGAACCTTTCGTTTTAAGCTAGTAATAAGTTGCTATTCTAGCAAACAAAAAAACGTTTTTCAAAAATTGTGCCCGTAATGTTCGATTTGTCAAAAACCCGTTTACTGCAGAATTGAGCACAAGTTTAGCACAATATTAATTTTTTTTTTACATTACGTTTGCGTTTTTAACTTCCAGGACATATATTTTTTGCAACTCATTTGAATTCATTTAGAATTCACCCTGAATTCTTATTATATTTATCGTAAATTCTTTAGAATTCTCTTGAACTTTTTAATTCTCTTAAATTCTTCTAAACTCACTCAATTCAATGGATTTTTTGTGTTTAAAAAAAGTTTGTTTAATCCGTCTTGAAGTTTTTTAAAGTCACTTTGAATTTTTTGAAATTTAAACAAATTATTTTGAATTTTCTTGAATTTTTCTATGTTTTTTTCAAACTTACTGAATTCAATTCATGTTTTCATACTGTTGAATTGTTTTCAATGCGCTCGCTTTTTTTAAATTGTTTTCAATTCGCTTGTTTTTTTTGTAAATTCTCCTTGAATTTTTATGAATTTCATCGAATTTTTCCCACTTCCCTTAAATTCTTCTGAATTCACTCTAGTTTAATTTTACTGCAATCAATGGCATTTTTTGGAGTCTTAAATGTTTTCCAACTCATTTAAATTTTTTAAATTTCATTTTAACTTATTTGAAGTCTTAGGAATAGAGTTCTTTTGAATTCGTTTTCAGTTGAAATGAACGTCTTTCGCGCTGATAAACTGCGTGGTCCAGTAATTCTAGGAATTGCTAAACCGTGGGTTACTAAATCGGAGTCCGAGTGCATATGAACGAACCCCTAAATTCCTAAAATGTATAAATTTAAAATTATTTTATTTCATTCATAAAAGTTTCTATATTAAAAATCTTACAATATTATAATTTTCGTCTTCAAATATTAATGGTCAGGGAAAATGAAAAATTAGTCAGGGAATATGTTTTTCATAGAAAAGTATTGAGGGGCCTTCCTTAGGCACCTTGCACCTTATCCTTAAATCTTTAAACTTTCAAATTTTAAAAACTTAAAACCTTCCATAAATTGAAGTCTGAACTTGCCAAATTTGATAAAAATGAGATTAATCTTAGCGGTAGTTTGTCATGGAAACATGAAGAAAATTGAGTGATCGTCTCTGCAGAAAAGCAGGACTTTCATCTGAGATAAACTCGTTCGATAAGTCCCTCGTGACTGCAGAGTCGCAGGTCTTGCAAACATTATCTCGCAAATCAGGACACGCTTGAATCGCCCACGTGAGAATAATGATTCTTGTTTGATTTTCCACCCGTAATATAACGAATACACCGGTACTTAAATAATCTACAAAATATATACAGTATAAAGCATAAAGTATATTCTATAATGTATAATGGACTTACTATACTGGGCACTATCTATCTAGGGAGCAAGCGGACTGGTACTTTGTCTGTCTTGAAGATTATAAACGACCAATAAGTCCTCTTACTTTCTACTCAACTTATGGTTGCAATTTAGTTTTCGCCTAGAGAATATAAAGTTCACCCCTCTAGTATATAAACAATACTCTGCCCGATCGCCGACCCAATTGCTAAATTGACAACAAATTCTCGTCATGAATCTGCTTCATTGTTCTCGGTTAGTGGTCGTTTGATTTAAAAGCAAAGAAAAAAACAAAAAACTTCATTAGTGGTGGGAAAGGCCCTTTCCCGTATCTTAATGATAACCATATGTTATGGTAAACACTTTATCAGGCGAGCTCCCTTACCCACCGTCGATAAGTAGGTCCTAATAGTATCAATTTACTGATGGCTAACATTAGTTTACGTTTAATGCAATGGAAATTAATTTGATTCTCTATTTTCTACGAATATCCATCGACTGCAAGAAAACGATAGGCCTATATAATGTCACACTTCCACGAGATCGTGGATCAGAAAGCGCAGGCGGAGGTTTAATTTTAAACGCGATTATCGCAACGCCCGAGAATACACCCACACTCGTACAAACTTCGCCGTAGCTCTTCGCAGTAGGTGTTTCTCGGGAAAATAACAGTGAGGAGAATTTTCTTTTTATCGGGTTTTCAAGGGTCTAGTCGGTTTTTTTAGAGCCAAAGGCACAAGAGTCACAGAAAGGCATGTACGATTTCACGCTTATTTTCACCGATAATCGATTCCCTTTTGCCTTTTTTCTCCAGAAAAAGGGGAGAAAGTTGAAATTTAAAACATATTTTAATACATTTTTAGACTTTTTTAAAGGTTTAAAATTGTGTTATTATTTATTCGATGATCCACTGATATAAATTATATTAAAAATTCGGTAGAAAAAATTCGCGCCGCAACTATCCTAGGAGTCGAACCCATGTCTCTCATTTGCCGGTTGATTGCTTAGGCTAGAGCAATTAACTGGCGATTGAGAGAACATGCAGTTATTTTGAATACTTGAAATTGAAAATTTCAACTTTGAATGTTTTTGTTTTTTTTTATTTAAGGAATTTTTAAAAGATTTTAGTAGTCACTCAAAAACGAAATTTGTAAATAATACAAGTTATTAATTTAATTAATGATAAATCATCTTTTCTCAATCAAAACTAAACCACCCTGAATCAAGTTTTACAAATGATAGTTTCTATTACCAATTCGTGCATTTTGGTCGGTGCTTTGAAGAGAAGCGAGAATAATATTTTAAGATAGTTGTTTGCTTAATCTGTGCCACACTTGCCGCAAGATGGTCCAAGATGGTTCAGAGAAGCCTCAGTTGAGTTTATTCTCGAGTTTATTTTAGCTCATAACGCTTCCTCTCTTTAACTTTATGACGTCGTATTACCAATATTCTTCGTAGAAGAAAGAAGAAGTAGCCAGGCCTCTTAGAATTTAGGAATTTCTAGTCAAGAGCAAGGGGGGTCTGGCCAGAGGAAAACCGCCTTTCCAGCATCCGTCCTGCCCATCTTTGCATTCCAATGTAGAAGACTATAGACTATTCACTATACATATGACTATAGAGTAGAGTATAGATAGATGATTGTAAATCACACAGATAAGTGACTGGGCAGCAAGTCTGGAAAATGAATTTAAAAACCATAAACCTGGGGGCAACTGGACAAAAGAATAGATGACAAGATAAGTCGACAAGGAAGTAAACAGCAAGAGGGTGGTCCTTTTTTATGGTGTTTTTATTGACCAGTTCTAAATTCTTTGTTGCATTTCTACATTTTTCTTCTTTTCGAGTGTTTAAGTTGTGTTTCCTTTTCAGATTTGGAAGATTTTACATATTCAAAAAAGCTCAATAGCGAGGATAGAAACCATTTTAGCACGGACACGAACCCTGAAGGGCTCTCGATGTCGGTAACAGGATTCTAAAATTTAACATGTTATGTTATTCTGCTCGAAATTGTTTTTCGGCGGTTTTCTCCTGGAACTTTTTTAACCTTGAAAACATGGATATCTCCATGTACCTGAAGTTCAGAACGTTCAAATAAACGAAAAAAATGTTCCCAGTTTTATTTTATCAACAAATATTGTTCCAACTATAATTAAAATAATGCATTCGAAGTTTATTTTGTAATCTGTTATTTTCAATTTAAATTGAATCAATATTTCAGCGCTGTTTCTAGTTTACAAAGCTAGCAGTAAAAATTTAGTTCATTTAAACGTTCAGAACTTCAAGCACATGATATCTCCTTCAATTTTTCATGGAAACCTTGAATTTCGTTTTTTTTATTCTTTGCTTATAAAATATTTATTTTATTATAATCTGAAGAGTAATTTAAATCTTTTAGTTTTTTAGCATTTTATTTCATATTTATATACATTTTTTGTGATATTCAACTTGCAAGTTTGATTTCAATTTTTTGTGACCCTAAAGCCAATTTTACCATCAACATCCAAATATTGTTTTAACTGAGGGTCGATACAACTCCTTTATTGAACATTTTTTTTTAATTTCGGATTTCCCTTCATCATCAGAATTGATGCAGATTTTCTTGAAAACAACATGTTCAATTATATTTGTTAAAATACAATTGTTAATTTTGTAAACAAATTGAATAAATTCAAAACTTTGGCGCTTTGGCCGGGAAAATAATTTTTTTGCACTAAAACTGCTTTAAATTTCTGTGACAGAGATTTGAAGTCACTATTTCTATGTAAAATTAACATTTAACAAACAATTGTTATATTGTATTGTTATTATTGTTTTAGTTAAAATATTACGAAATTTTCATGTATTTAAAAAAGGTGCGTTGATAATAAATGTCGTAAAACAAAGCTCAGATACATCCAATGATGGGAATACTGCAAGTAGGTTTTTTTTTGATCCTGAATTAACGGCAGAGATTACCGGAATAAATTTAGAGTTAATAGAAAGATTTGCTTACATTCTAAACAAGTTGACAATTTCAGAGATAACAGACTTGGTCGAAATTCAAAAATATACTTTAGAGACTGCTCAGCTCTATGTACGTTTGTACCAGTGATACTATATGTCTGTGACTGTCCACAACATTTTCTTGCAATATCCGGATGTAATGTTTGTACCGCTGGTACAAACTTACATAGAGCTGAAAGTATATTTATGAAATTCGACCAAGTCTGTTGTAATATGCCTGTGATTGTCCACAAGATTTTTTTGCAAAGTCCGGATGTAAGATTTGTAACGCGGGTACAAACGTACATAGAGCTGAAAGTATATTTCTGAAATTCGACCAAGTCTGTTGCCTCTGAACTTGTCAACTTGTGTAGAATATAAGAAAAACTTTCTATTAAATCTAAATTTATTCCGGTAATCTCTGCCGTTAATTCAGGATCAGAAAAAACCTTGCAGTATTCCCAATCATTGGAGGTACCTGAGCCTTGTTTTACGATACCGATTATAAATAAAGCTTTTTTAAATACATGCAAATTTCTTGATATTTGAAATTAAATTATAAAAATGGTTTATTGTTAATTTTATATAGAAATTGTGAATGGAAATCTATCACAGGAAGCAGTTTTAGTGCAAAAAATTATTTTCCAGGCTAAAGTGCGAAAGTTTTGAATTTTTTATTTAATTTCTTTAAAAATTAACAATTTTTGTATTTTAACAAACATAATTGAATTTTATTTTCAAGAATAGCTGCATCAATTCAGACGATGAAGGGAAATCCGAAATTGAAAAAACCATAAATTCCAAAATTTTCCACCAAAGGGCATAGCAGGATAAGCATGTATGTGCTGCCCCCGCTCGGATCTGGTTGAGATTTCTACTGTAAGTTGGCACTGATGTAGGACTGAATTTCCCAAAAGATTATACTTGAGAAATAATTTTTATGGAAGTTATGGAGGTTAGAAGAAAAATAAAAAAATTAGTTTTTCTCAAGAACGGCTGGACCGATTTCGGTGAGCAAAAAATATGTTATGGGACTCAATGAGAGAAATTTGTAAAAAAAATTTGAAATTAAAAAAAAAATACGGGTCAAAAAAATTTTCAAAATTTGTTGGAATTTTTTTGTTATGGGATGCATTTGAGGAACTATCACCATCTTTCGTCTAAAAAATCTTTAAACACTATAGAATAACATATCCAAGTCTCAAAACGATCGGAGGGGTAGTACATAGTTTAATATAAGGAAGATCTTGGGCGCGTCACGTACGGTCTTCGACGCGCTGTATAAGTGCCTCGCTCCGTACGCAACAGCATCTTTAGACACATTGTGCGACTCGAAATACTTGAATAATTGGTCCAATTTTTTTTGAATCTTTTAAATTCGAAAAAGGGGGTTCATTCAGTACAGGGGCATCAATTATTAATTTTTTACAGAATCGCATAACTTCCCATTACTGTCAAAGTCATTTATTCTAAAGGTGTCACAAGTTGCAGTACGATTTCAGACCCCTTATCAAAGGGTGCTTTTTCAATGTGAGTAACCCCGCCTCTCACAAATTGGAGTGCTTTTTTATTGTGAGTCCCCTCGCCCCTCACAAATCGGGGTGATTTTTAATGTGACTCCCCTCGCCTCTCATAAATTAAAGTGCATATTGCCTGCAAGATCCCTTTAATCCTCATCGCTATCTTCTTTGATTACAGGAGTAATATTGTCCCGCTGAAACAATTTACTGAGAATCTCAGCTGGTTTCAAAACTTTGGACAAATATGTCGCGTGAGATAAATAGTAAACTATTGCAGCAATATGTTAACAGCAGCTAACAGTTCTTCTGCCGTTGGCGCAGTCACATGCATACGGCAGCAGACCTGAAATATCGAAACTATTGGGTTTATATTTCACGAAACACCGATATATTTTTCCAGAAATATGACGCGATTGAACTTACAGTTTTAAAACGTTCGTTTGATCTTTAACGAATTGCAGATTCACTTTTCCATCCTTATCAATCATCTCAGCTAAGTAAGATACTGCCTGCGACAGTTGATAAGATGCAGTGAACAGAATTTTAAGGTCTTTTTCAGTCATTTCAGGAAAATCTAAGATATCTTCTGATGACATATTTTGGAACATCACTTTTCTACGTAAACAAACTTCTTCCTCGGCCTCATCAGCTAAAGTAATTTTCATATATCTCCGGGCTTCCATCCTTTCCAAAATTTCATCTGAAATATCTGCGTCCGATTTTAACCTTCTTCCGAATAGATTATTCAGATACGATGCAATTCGAAAATAGGTTTTAACTTTCGGGAGCATTTTATTATCTAACTTATGGCCAAGCAGACGGTATCACATAAAAAAATCACCCTGATTTGTGACAGGCGAGGGGCCTCACATTAAAAAGCGCCCCGATTTGAGAGAGGCGAGGGGACTCACATTAAGAAAGCACCCCGATTTGTGAGAGGCGAGTGGACTCAAATTAAAAAAGCACCCCGATTTGCGAGAGGCGAGGGGCCTCACATTAAAAAAGCACCACGATTTGTCAGGGGCAAGGGGACACATATTAAAAAAGCGCCCCGATTTGTGAGAGGCGGGGTTACTCACATTAAAAAAGCACCCTTTGATAAGGGGTCTGAAATCGTACTGCAACTTGTGACACCTTCAGAATAAATGACTTGGACAGTCATGGGAAGTTATGCGATTCTGTAAAAAATTCATAATTAATGCCCCTGTACTGAATGAACCCCCTTTTTCGAATTTAAAAGATTCGAAAAAAATTTGACCAATTATTCAAGTATTTCGAGTCGTACAATGTGTCTAAAGATGCTGTTGCGTACGGAGCGAGGCACTTGTACAGCGCGTCGGAGACCGTACGTGACGCGCCC
>JAABKJ010009572.1:0-11171 GCA_011634705.1 Andricus grossulariae
GTGGGGAACCACACATAACAATTTTGTGAGGCTCTTCACGTGGGGTGATCGCTAGAGAGATTGATCAGCAGCCTGGGACGGAGCAGTGTTGCGGGGTGAACGTCCTTATAATTTGGTTCTGAGCAAATTTGTAGATATAAGTTAGGCGAAAATTTTTGTTGAATAAAATGTTATTGTAGCTTGTGTTGAACAACTTTTTTTTTATTTTTTTTTTCATCTCTTGTGTTGTTTTTCGAAAAATTGAATTTTTTAATTTTTAATCTTATTTTTCACGATTAAAAGAAAGTCTAGTCGTCCTAATAGCAAATTTGTAGGTCCTTTTTGGCCGAACATTCATATCACATAAGCCCGGAAATCTAACTTTCCGGCCTTGGGTCGTAATATACTATTTTTCAATTTTAATGTTGTCTCTTACGAATAAAACAGAAGCAACGCATCCTATCAAAAAATGATTAACAACAAGTTTGTAGCTCCTTTTTGGGTTAATAGTTTTTGTTGATTCATTTTCCCGCACCTTGCATAGTTTGATCGCGAAATGGAATTTTTGATTTTTCATTATTTTTTGTGCGATCAAAATTTGAATTTTCGATTTTTCAAGAAAATTCAAAAGTTTGTTTTGATAATCTTGTGGGGCTTTTTAAAAATTATACAGACAACGATGACAATGATGACAACGAGGACAGACAGGCAGACACTGACGTAAAAACTATTTTTTCTGACTTAGGGGTCCTTAAAACGTCGATTATTTTCTATGCGATCAAAATTTGAATTTTCGATTTTTCAAGAAAACTCAAAAAGTCGTTATGATAATCTTGTAGGGCTTTCAAAAAGTAACGTTTTTCTTTTCTTGACTTTTTTCATATCGTGCTGCATTTGGCCTAAAATGTTAATTTTCGTTTTTTTGTTGTATGGATTTTGAAAATGCTATAACTCTGATAATTTTCATTAGATCAAAAAAAGTGGCAATGATAAATTGTTTAAATTTTTTAGTACTGCCGATAGCCGTCCATGGAATTTCTGAATTTTGAAAAAAAACAGTATAAAGATTTTGTTTAATGCTCTCACTTTTTAAATTTCTATCCAAAATAGCTGGTTAACGAACTCGATGTTTCCTTTTTGGTCCCTGAAATTGTCTGCCAAAGCACAATCCAATCCGATCGGTCTTTCATAAGTTATTCGGTATAAAGACGACGTCAACGACGACAGACAGACAGACACCGACGTAAAAACTATTTTTTCTGACTTAAGGGCCTCAAAACGTCGACATTTGATGGAATCCACAAAAGTCGTTTTTCACATAAAATCAATACCTTCTCATTATGATGAGAATGTAATAATTCATTATTTTTTGAGCGATCAAAATTTGAATTTTCGATTTTTCAAGGACATGCAAAAAGTCGTTATGATAATCTCGTAGAACTTCGAAAAGGTAACGTTTTTCTTTTCCAGACTTTTTTTCATAACGTGCTTTGTTTCGCTTAAAATCTTAATTTTCATTTTTTTTTGTATTTTGAAAATGTTATAACTCTGACAATTTTCTTTTCATCGAAAAAAAATTGTTTGAATTTTTAAGTACTACGGATAGCCGGTTTTGGAATTTCTGAATTTTGAAAAAAAAATGGTGAACATTTTTTTGAAAATGCTCTCAATTTTTGAATGTTTATCCAAAATAGCTGGTTAACGAACTCGATCTTTCTTTTTGATCCCTGAAAGTGTGTACCAAAGCACAATCCAATCCGATTAGTCTTTTAAAAGTTATCCGGTATACAGACGACGACAACGATGACAGACAGACAAACACCGACGTAAAAACTCAAAACGTCGACATTTGATGGAATCCATGAGTGTCATTTTTCATATAAAATCATTACCTTTTATCATGATGAGAATGTGAAAACAGAAACTTACTTTTAATAAACCTTGAAATACGAATATCGAGTTTATAATGATTTGGCACCATACTATAAAAGATAATATTTTATGAACCCCAGAATATGCAAAAGAATAATTAATGAAACAATGTGTTTTTTACGAAATTTCAATGTTAAGACTTCACTTTATTTATTCTAATGACATTCGTTAACAATTTTAGGGGAGTGTGGGGGGGGGGTGTCAATGGAAATAACCTTACGAACTCAGATATCGTTTAGTACGTGTCCTGATGATAAATTTTAACAAATTTTCCGAATTTTCCAAAAGATTAGTTGCCCTACAACGGAACGGTTCAATAATAACTTAAAAAATTTGCCAAATCACCCTCTTTTCTCCTTTTTAAAACAATTTTTCTTCTTTTCCCCCTGCTTTCAAGAACCTTTCCCTTTTCCACCTTTTTCTTAATTTTTAACTTATATTCCAACTGTCAGAGCGAGTTTTTGACAGTTTTTGAGAGGATAAGTGTGAGTGAAGGTGATAAAAAGGTGAAGAAAGGGGCTTGACTAGGGTAGTAGTGCGAGGTTAGTCGTGCTGGCGCACGACAACGGAGAGGAGAGAAATGGAAGACGAGAAGAAGCAGATGGTAGAGGAGCTTGAAATGCAGTGAAGAAGCTGGTAAAGCAGCAGGAAAGATTCTTGGCATAACTGAAGCTAGATTGGGAATTGGAGAGGGTGCAAATGAGAGGGGAACGGGAGAAAGATAGGAGAAGAAGCTTCGAGGAAACTCTGCAGAAAATGGTAGCGAAGTTCGAGTAACTGAGCGCGAGGTGTGAGACAGAGAAGAGCAAGAAAGAAAAGGGAGAAGTGAGAGAAGTAGGATGCCAAACAGGAGAAGAGAACAGAACGTGGAGGGACATCAGCCGAAGAAGCTTACATAAGAGAATTGGTTGAAAGAGAAGGAAGAGAGAGCGGAAAGGAGAAAGAATTTAAAAGAGCTGGGAGTGGGGAAGGAAGAAAACGATGTGACAAACGGTGAGATGCAGCTCCAGTTGAGGACATGGGAGAACAAAAGGTACTTACTTAACGCCAAAGGACAATTGAATGGCACGGGTCTGTGGATTGAAAAGGATTTAACTGAAATGGAAGAGGAAATCCAGTAGTGGTTGAGAAGGGAGAAGAAAAGGATAGAAAAGGCGGGGGAGGAAATAGACTTGAGATCTATGAAGGCGAGAGTAGGGGGACGATCTGACAGTGGAGCGAACAGGAAGAATAGATGATAGTGACCGGTACAATAACAAAGAAGACAGAAGAAGAAAAAGATGGGAGGAGGATTAGCGCGGCTGAGCATGGTAGAGGAGGAGAATAACTGACTGAGTGCGGAAGTGGAAAAAGAAACGGCAATTATGGGGGACAGTGATAAGAGATAGTGAGAAGGAAAAAGTGCTGGGGCACCAAGTATGAAAAAAAGGACGTGTTTAGAGACACTAAGGAGAATGGAAGAGAGATAATATTTTTGGAAAGCTCATTGCTGTTTGTGAGTATGGGTACAGTTATGTTGTAAGATAGCGCAAGATGAGTTTCTGGATAAGAAGAACTGTTAAATGGAAGATCAGCTCTTGGTGTGATGGTTGATGCTAGATCACCGCGTAGGTTATAGTTTTGTTGTTTTATAATTTTGTTCTTGGTTATAATGCTGTTCTTGGCTGTCTCGAAAATGAAACTGCAAGTAAAAGCAGAGAAAGGGAATGCAAGGTTAGCGGCTAGGTCACTGCGACTGTGAGAAGGACAGGTGTCAATAGATATAATGAGGTTGAGTTTGCGTTTTAATAGCAGAAGTGTAAAGAAGAGCAGGTGTAAAGTGACAGTGTGGGGTAAAGGGCTGCTGGGGCACCATGGGATAGGGCTTCCGTTTCCTCTTAATATAGCGAATGATAGGAGTAGAGACACAATTTAAGTTAGGCTTGAATTTAAGGAGATTATTAATAACTTGTAATGGTTTTTTGAAGACTCTTAAAGCCGTAACAGGAAGAGAGTATCATAAAATACTCAAATAGAATTTAACTATTTTCTTGAAAATTCATTTTATTTTTGGTTAAAAATGAATTTTTTTAACTGTACATTTAACTATTCTCTTTTTGGTTGAAAATATATCTTTCTCAGTGGAAAATTCATATATTTTGTTGAAAATTGGTCGTTTATGGTAAAAAATAATTTTGTTTTGTTGAAAATTCAACTACTTCGATCAAAGTTGAACTAATTTGTAAACAATGCATTTTTTGTTGTTGAAAATTCAACTATTTGGTTGTAAATGAACTTTTTTGTTGAAAATTTATATATTCGGGTCGAGAATTCAACTGTTTTGTACAAAATTTATCTTTTGTGTTGAAAATTAATCTTTTTTGTTTTAAAGTTCAACTACTTGGTTGAAAGTATAACTACTTTGTTAAAAAATCATTTTTATAAGATTCACATTTGTGATTGAAAATTCGTTTGTCTTTTGGGTATAAAATAATCTTGTTTGTTGAACATTAATCTTTTTTATTGAAAATTTACTTTTGTGTTGAAAATTCATCTTTGCCGGTTTAAAAGTCACCTGTTTTCAAAAATATTCGACTATAGCTTGAAAACTTAACTATTTCGTTCAAAATTCATCTTGTTTAATTGAATTTAACTGGTTGCAAATTCGTCTTTTTTTATAATTAATTTTTTGATAATTTAACTATTCCATTCTTGGTTAAAAACTGATATTTTGAAATTGAAAATTGATATTGTTTGGTTAAAAATTTAAGTATATGTTTAGTTAAAAATTGATGTATCTTTTTGAGAATTGCCGTATTGAAAATTCAACTGTCTTCTAAAAAATCCGACTATTCGGCTTCAAAATTCAACTATTTGGTGGAAAGAACCACTGCTTTTCGGTGAATTTTAATCTTTTTTGTTTGAGAATTCGACCATTTGATTGAAAATTCAACTGTTTGGTTGAAAATTAAAATATTTGGTTAAAAATGAAATTATTTTTTTTTTAAATGTAACAATTTTGTACTCATATTTTTTTGGTTGAGAATTCAACTGTTTTATCAAAAAATGGTCCTTTTGGAATAAAATTTCATTTTTTATGGTAGAAATGTCATCTTTCTTTGTTGAAAATTTAACTATTTGGCTAAAAGTTCAACTATTCTATTGAAAATTCTTCTTCTTTGCTTTAATTTTCAACTATTTGTTTGTCAATAGAATATATTTCGACTTGAAATTTCAGGAATTTAAAGCGTTTCATATTGAATTCAATATAAAACGCCACTATGAAACTCTGAACACTACCATGGCATCTACTTTAATTTTATTTAGAAGAATTTATACCCCTACTTCCGTGAAAAAAACACCCTATTTCCCCTGTTTTGAGAGCTAGCATTGTGGGCTGTGAAATCCGATATTTTAACATTTTTAACAATTCATGATTCATTAGCGAAGCTTATAGTTCACCACACGGTCATATAGGCACATTGGCAACTGAACCCAGAGGTTAAAAAATCGTTACCGTTGACGATTCTTTCACACTGTGCTACAGAGCACGTCTGCAAACAAATCATTACGTGTACGAGCTTTTCAAGCGGTAGCCAGAGCACACCCAAGTCATACATTCACGATAATAATTGTTTTGTCGATACTCCTTTCTCCGTTTATGAGCTTAGCCACGAAGAACCCTACCGCTCAATGGAAGTAGAAAAATAACAATGAGCACACTTTTTCTGCCTCCCTTGAGTCTGATAAAGAATACTCAAAGAAGAGTGTTTTCCAAGAAATGTGAGAGTAAAAATCCCATTGAGCGTGGATCATATTATTTAATTCAAACAGATTTTGCCATGAGAAGAAAAAAGGGTACAAAACATCTAGTCACCGGAATATAAGGTGTGAAATTAAAAGATGAAGAACTGATTCTTCAATGATTTAAAGTTAATTATTTTTCAAATGTAGGGCTTCAAAATTAAAGCGTCTGAAATTTATCATTTCTAGTTGTTAAATCGAATGAAAAATGATGACTTCAAGGGAGGGGGATGTTCGTGTTTGGGACGTTTTCTGGGAGAGTTCAAGCTTTGTGTGATGATCTGTGACGAAGAAGGGGAGGGATGGAATAGTCTTGAAGAAAGCGTCACGTCGTTTTTGCACGGCCCCTTATATTACCTTTTAAGCTATCGAACTTCATTTTTTTAACGTAAAACTTCAACAGTTTGAAACTTCAATGAATTATATCTGAACCTGGATGAACTTCAATGCCTGCAACTTGGTTCTGTCCAAACTTCAAAGCACAGAAATTTTAATGCTGCAATTTAAATACAAATGCCCGTATCTTATAATTTGTATGATTTAAATTGACTGCTATAGCGGAATGTTAATGTAGTTTGTAGGAATAAAAAATATACTAGACGGTGTAAAATTTGAAGTAAAAATGGTCTTGAATAATTAATTGTGAAAGGTGGCTTGTAATTTTATCGTCTAGTTCGCCATTTTGTTTAAAATAATTATGATTCATGCATCAGGCTTATGTGAGGTAAAACAGGATGCAAATCTGACGCAAATCTTAGGATCTTAATGTCCTATAATACTCAATATTTGGACCATAGTAGCATTTTATCTGCAAGCTCGACACCAGGTGCAAATATCTGTAACGAGTGCTACAGAGAAGAGCTGCGCAGGATTATCGGGGAATGGAAACAGAAACTGTCATAGTCATAGTGGGTCACTAAAAATATTTATGGTTCAACGATGTACCCGATATATTTCAAAATAGAAGGTAACAACAGTATATGGACCATTTTCTCTCTTTTTACGATTACTGACACACTTGCATACTTTACAATTCAATTTCTTGCTGCATGATTCAACTTTATTGGATTTAATAGGTAACTTAAAAAGCTTTACATATTTATGAAGGATATTCATTTCTAATTATATAGAGATTAATTTGTGCTTTTAAATTCAAAAGCTCTTGGGTTAATACTAGGGGAGAGTGGGGCTAAAAGTGCCAAAATTTACTTTTCATAACACTGTACCAAACGAAATTAGGCATTGTCTTGGTTTTTGCATTAAAATATATGTAAGACATTAAAGTTTCAAATTATAATCGTAATACATTTATATGCATTCTATCTATTATGTTATATATTTTTTCCTAAACGTTGTCTAATGGTACTTCTTGCTCCAAATGAGGGGTAAAAAGTGCCAACATAAATAAAATGAAAACTTTCAATTTCAAATTGTAGAGAAGGATCTCGCAGTACTTAGCAACAAAATAAATAAATGTATAGATAACTGATATGCTTGGAGACTTATTCATCGTCACTTTCGCAATTAATACAGACAAAAAATTTTGATTGCTAGTTCATAGCAAGCTAGTGATTGTGAAATATCCTAATGCCATACAAACTCTGGGGTAGAAAGTGCCACTTTGGACTATTACCCCCCCACACATTCCCATTATTTACAATCAACATTTTGAAAACAACACAAAATATTTTAAACAATGAGCTACCTGCTCTATAAGAATACATAATTAAGCATAAAATTACTCCTACTTCATGACATTGACATGTAAGAATAAGTGTTGGTATAAAAAGAAACGGTGACGATAGATCTACTTTATGCACAAAAAAAAACAACTTAACCTTAACCACGTTCTCAAAAACAACTTATAGTAGCTACCAGAGGCTATCAGGAGTTTATGGTGATTCAACGAATCGACGGAAAATGTCAAATCCCCTATTCATTGTTCAATAAGAATACGAAACTGGAGTTTGAAAATGTCAGATGAAAATAGATTGAAGCTTGAAAGATTGAAGCTTGGATAGTTTCAGGTTTAAAAGCTATTCAAGTTTCGATAGATTCCAGTTGAAATAATTCAACTCTAGGAGCTCTCACGTTAAATTACTTAAACTTTGTATATTTTAAGTTGAATTTATTGTAATTTAGATGCTTTTACGTTGAACTGATTGAGTTTGATGTTTTCAAGTTGAAAGTCAAACTATCGAATTAAAATAACGAATAAAATTAAAATTCCCACGTTGAATTACTTAAACTTTGTATATTTAAAATTGAATTTATTGTAATTTTGATTGAGTTTGTTGCTTTCAAGTTGAAAGTTAAACTATCGAATTAAAGTAACGAATAAAATAAAAATTCCCTCGTTGAATTACTTAAACTTTGTATATTTTAAGTTCAATTTATTGTAATTTAGATGCTTTTACGTTGAACTGATGAGTTTGATGCTTTCAAGTTGAAAGTTAAACAATAAAATTATAAAGCATGGTGCCAGGGCATAGTTTTAAGAATGGGAATTTAGATTCTTTCAAATTGAATTAATTGAGTTTGAAGCTTTCAGGTTGAAAGTGTTGAAGTTTTAAGTGTTGAAGTTTGAACGCTATCAAGTTAAAAGTACTGCGACTTGAAGGTTTTCAAAAAGTATGGATAAAACTCGGGATAGTGTCAAGTTGAAAGCATTAGAGTCCGGATGCTTTATATTTTCATTAATTGAGTTTGGTGCGTTCAAAGTTAAAACCATGAAGCTTTAAATGCAAAAGTTTGACCACTATGACGTTAATTATTTAATTTTATATGCCTGAAAGTTAAATCAATGGTAGCTTCCCTTATGAAAAAGAAGTATTGGTAAGTATAGGATCCAATGCTTACCAATACTTCTTTTTCATAAGGGTTGTTTTCTGTAAGTTGAATTCATTAAAGCTTGGACATTTTTAGGTTGAATCCTACCTAAAAAAATGGTGTAACGATATATCTCGAAAATCTCGTAATCATTTTTGTTGAAAACCTAATTGGCTTTTCATTACTTAAAGTTGATTTATATCCTAAATTTGAAATTTTAATAATTGGAATTAAGAAACATTTATGTTTTTTAATACTCTTGCACGGTTAAATTAAAACTTACAAATTATGTAATAAATTATTGTAAATATTATACACGTTTTGTGATAGTGCTTTCGCTAAAAATTAGTATTAAAAAAAGAATTTTACTATAAAATTATAACGTTTTAAAGAAAACTTAAAAATTTTAGGCTGTTTTAGTTTTTTTCCCTAGAAATGAACATTTTCAAATAAAAATCATCATCAAGATTTCACATTTTCAACAATTCTAGGTTATGTTTAAGGTTTTTAAAAATCATTGGATAATAAAATTATTAGATTCCAAAGATTAATATTTTTTCATAAAATTGTGTTTTTCGATTTTTTTACCGTTTTCTTGACAAAAATAATTAGATTTTGAAGATTCATAATTTTTTAACAAGATTCAGGATCTTGTGACAATTTTGGATTATATTAGTATTTTTCGCCTGAAATTGGTAGTTCTAATTGAAAAAAATTAGATTAAACCATTTTAGGTTATGTTAGCATTTTACACCAAAAATCGGTATTTTAAAACAGAAATTTATAATATGAACAAGATTTAGAATCTGTTAAAGATTTTTGACTATTTTAGTGTTCTTCGTCATAAATTATTGTTATTTTTGATAAAAAATTATTATATTTCAAAGAATATTCAGTGTTTTAAAAAATTAAGATCATGTTGGTGTGTTTCACCTGATTTAAATCCAATAAATTTTGTTTAAAATAATACAATTTGCAAGGTTAAGCAATTTCGGATCGTGTTTGTGTTTTTCGTCGGAAATTATAATTTCCATTCAAAAATTGATAGACTTCAAGGAAGATTAATAATTTTTTGACAAGTTTAGCTTACGCTGGCTGATATTTGCGAGCAAAATTCATTATAACTTAAACAAGATTCAGAAACTATTAACGATTTTTGATTATGTTCGTGTTTTCGTCGGAAATTGGTATTTAAAATAAAAAATAAATTATGTTTCAAAGAAGATTCACAACTTTTTCAAAATTTTACATTATGTTCACATTCTTTTTTGGAAATCGGTGATTTTAAATAAAAAACAGGTTTAAAAGAAGAATTACAATGCTGAAATTTTTTTGATGTAATGTTAATGTCTTACGTCTAAAATTTCTATTGTCAATAAGAAATTATTAGAATACAATGAAAATGTACAATGTATGCACAATACTGGGCTATGTCAATATGTTTCGTCCGAGATTGGTGTTTATTGTAACAAATTTAAAGGTTTGATTATCTATGTATTGCAAATATATATTTAAAAGTTTGTCATAAGGACAACCGCAGGATTTCGCCGGGAGCAGGTGCTAATCTTAAAAATTGCACACGCTCCCAACGAAATCGCGGTAAAATTTCAGCTGTAACCACATCTCACAACCGTGAGATGGGTGATATATATATATATATTTGACCACCAAGACCACCCATATCACGGTTGTGAGACGTGGCCATGAGTGGGATTTACCGCGGTCCTACTGGGAGCCGATGTTATTTTTTATATGGCAGTTGCTCCCAGTGGGACCCTGCTGTGGTTGTTAACCTTTAGTTAGAAAAGTTAGAAATTCCTTGCAATTAAAAAAAAATACCCTATAGTCTTTAAACTTCTTTAAAAACCCTTCAAATTATCAAAATCAATTCCTTAAAGTATCGGTGTTTTTTTTTAATAGGAGTGTCCCGTAAGAGCGTAAAAATGCTTAATATGAACATATTTTTTAATTATTAAATTTTTGTATCGGTAGACATACACAGATCTCTGACATAAGATAAATGCAATAGTAATCGTCACCTTAAGCCAAATTGGAAATAAAAAATGCTTATAATTGTATTTAAAACACAATTATTATTTTCACAAAGGGCTTAACCAATTAAAGCAGATATAGAGAAACTCAATTTTGATCAGTTCACATGATATTTGATTGGAGACCATTTTTATTCACGACTAAAATTCAAATTATGCAAATGCGTTAGTTATCGTCAGGCACGTAACCAAGTATTAACACGAGAAAAGTCTACTAATTTGATAAAAGGATATTTAAACTGACCTAAAATAACATTTTTTATCACACGCGGCAAGAGCGAGTCTTGTTATATGAAAAATATTAGGCCATCTGACGATAACTAATGCAGTGACGACTATCAGTGCATCTGCCTAGGGTGACCATGATTGACTTTCGAAAAGTAGGACAAAAAGCTTGGAAAAATGAGGACAAAGTAGGACAAAAATTTATTTAAAAAAGAGTGCAAGGTAGGACAGAAAAGTTTGGAAAAAGAGTATATATATAATTAGAAATCCAGCCAATATTATTTAAAAATATTGGCCATCAATATTCACTACATCGACATATAGTACTGGACCTAGTGATGGGCGCTGCTCGGTATTTCACAGTCATGACCA
>JAABKJ010009573.1:0-11171 GCA_011634705.1 Andricus grossulariae
TTTATTTTTTGGGAATTTTATTTTTCGGGAATTTTCCATTCGGGAATTTCACAGTGTCGGAATTTTATTTTTCGGGATTTTTCAGTCGTCCCTCGAAAATTTTATTATTCTGGAATTTTCAGATTCGGTAATATTATAAACTCTCGGGAATTTTCCAATTCGTGAATTTTATTATTCGGAAATTTTCAAATTCGGGAATTTTATTTTTTGGGAATTTTATTTTTCGGGAATTTCACAGTGTCGGGAATTTTATTTTTCGGGATTTTTCAGTCGTCCCTCGAAAATTTTATTATTTTGGAATTTTCAGATTCGGTAATATTATAAACTGTCGGGAATTTTCCAATTCGTGAATTTTAATATTCGGAAATTTTATTATTCGGAAATTTTCAAATTCGGGAATTTTATTTTTTGGGAATTTTATTTTTCGGGAATTTTCCATTCGGGAATTTCACAGTGTCGGAATTTTATTTTTCGGGAATTTTCAAATTCGGTAATATTATAAACTGTTTAGGAATTTTACAGTTTCGGGAATTTTATTTTTCGGGATTTTTCAGTCGTCCCAAGTGAAATTCCCTATATTGTAAAATTCGCGAAGAAAAAAATTTCAAAAATTATAAAATTGCCGAAATATAAAAAATCCGAATTGACAAATTCCCGAGCAGTTCATAATATTACCTAATTTACAAATTCCAAAATAATACAATTCCCGACAGAAAATTGCCGAATTATAAAATATCCAAAACAAATTTTTTCGAGTTCAATATATTTCAATAAAGTATTCTTTAAATTCAAAATAAAAATAGTTCGAAAAATTCTCAATGCAAGGATTTAACAAAATATTGGTCGTTTTTCATAATTCGGCAATTTTCTGTCGAAAGTTTTAATATTCGGGAATTTTTAAATTCAGTAATATTATAAACTGCCAGGAATTTTATTATTATAGTTTTATTATTATCATTTATTATTATGGTTCGCTAATATTATAAATTGTTCGGGAATTCGATTTTTCGGATATTTTCAAAGTCGGCATTTTTATGATTTCGGGAATTTTTTATTTCGAATTTTTCCTTTTTTTTTATTTTATAGTGTCGGGATAATTATTTTCCGGGATTTTTCAGCAGACCTAAATTTTACATTTTTATTATTTTATTATTATTATCACAAAAATGTATTAAAAATGATATAAAAATATGTTTCATAATTAATTAATAAAATTATTACAAATGTGTGTTTTTTGTTTTAAAATAAATCTTTTTGCTTGAGAATTCATCTTTTTTGGTTAAAAATAATTTTTAATTAATAAATAAAATATTTTCAATAAAAAAAATGATAATATCAAAAAGGACGAGTCTATCAACAATTTTCTCTACATTTAGTTTTCAATTTTTTTATAAATAATGCATTTTTCATCGATTATTTTCGGTAATCCGAGCCGGGAAATGCACCACGACTATTAACAAAACCAATCTCATCGAAGCAGAGTGGCGCAGTGGAAGCGTGCTGGGCCCATAACCCAGAGGTCCGTGGATCGAAACCACGCTCTGCTATAATTTTTTTTTTCATTTTTCTTTACAATATTGAAATTTTTACACTCTTAGTTCTATTAAATTTTCATTATTATTATATTCTATCCCAAATTTGAATAATTTATTTTTTATTTATTGTAATTAAATCACCGACTTGATTAACAATAATTAATAAAGATCCTGTAGAATTAACCTGCGGATACAATTTGTGTGAGGATTTCATAAAATTTTAATGCATTATTGATTCTTTACGCTTCGTGGTTACCAGATAATTATTATTATTATTAGTCATTATATATTATGCGATATAACGTAGCATTTCGTGGTTTATTAATATACAAAATTATTAATACCTGTTTAGATATTTAAGATACATAGTCTCGAACAATATTCAATAATTAACGATAAATAATAGGGTGGGTCAAAAAAAGTTATTTTTTTGTTTGGGGATTCAACTATTTTGTTGAAAATTTGTCTTTTTTGGATGAATTAAACTATTTTCGATTCGAAATTAAAAATCTTTTTTGGTTGAAATATTAACAATTAAATTTTTCGTTGAGAATTCATTTTCTTTAGTTGAAAAATCAAGTATTTCGTTTAAAGTTGAACCACTTTGTAAAAAAATGCATCTTTTTGTTGATTGAAGATTCATTCTTTAAGTAAAAAATTCGTTTTTTTTTTCTTGAAAAATCAACAATTTGATAAAAAATTGGACTATTTGTTTGGAAATTAACTTTTTTGTTGAGACTTCATATTTTTCGTTAAAAACTAAACTATTTATTTAAAAATTGAACTATTTTGTTGGAAATTCGTTTTTTTTTATGAATTCAACTATTTTCGATTCGAAATCAAAAATTTTTGTTGTTGAAATATTAACAATTAAATTTTTCGTTGAGAATTCATTTTCTTTGGTTGAAAAATCAAGTATTTCGTTTAAAGTTGAACCACTTTATAAAAAAATGCATCTTTTTGTTGATTGAAGATTCATTCTTTAAGTAAAAAATTCGTTGTTTTTCTTGAAAATTCAGCAATTTGGTAGAAAATTGGACTAATTGGTTGAACATGAATTTTTTTCGTTAAGACTTCATATTTTTGTTTGAAAAATTAAACTATTTATTAGAAAATTGAACTTTTTGGTTGGAAATTCGTTTTTTTTATGAATTCAACTATTTTCGATTCGAAATTAAAAATATTTTTTGTTGAAATATTAACGATTAAATTTTTCGTTGAGAATTCATTTTCTTTGGTTGAAAAATCAAGTATTTTGTTTAAAGTTGAACCACTTTGTAAAAAAACGCATCTTTTTGTTGATTGAAGATTCATTCTTTGATTAAAAAATGCTTATTTTTTCTTGAAAATTCAACAATTTGGTAGAAATCTAGACTAATTGGTTGGAAATGAATTTTTTTCGTTAAGACTTCATATTTTTGTTTGAAAAACTAAACTATTTATTAGAAAATTGAACTATTTTGTTGCAAATTCGTTTTTTTTTGTGGAAAATTAATTTTTCTGTCTGAAAAGTTAATTATTCAATTTTTGATTGAAATTATTTTTTTTAGTTAAGATTTCAACTATTTGGTTAAAAAATAATATTTTTCAGTTAAAAATTCAAGTAGTTGGATGAAAATCAATGTATTGTGTTGACGATTGGTCTTTTTTGGTAAAAAAAAATGTATCTTCCTGGTTACAAAATCAACTTTTTTGTTGAAAATTTCACTATTTTACCGCAAATTTGTTGTTGTTTTTTTGTTGAGAATTAATTCCTTTGACTGAAAATGTAGATATTCCATTTTTTGTTTAATATTGATATTTTTAATTGAAAATTTATATTTTCTGGTTGAAGGTTCATTTTTTTTTAATTCGTCTTTTTTAAAGAAAATTAATCTTCTTTGTTGAATTCAAATGTTTTCGATTTCCCATTAAAATCTTTTTTGGTTGAAATATTAACTATTACATGTTTTTTCGGGAATTTATTTTTTTTTTTGCTAAAAAAGCAACTACACAATTCGTTTAAAGTTGAACTACTTTGCAAAAATTTGATTTTTGTTGTTGAAGATTCATCAAAATTCAACTATTTAGTCGTAAATTAACTTTTTTGTAGAAAATTTAACAAATTGGTAGACAATTTTAATATTTGGTTGGAAATTAACTTTTTCGTGGAGAATTCATATTTCTAGTTGAGAATTTAAATATTTTGTTGGAAAATCGTATCTTTTTGTGAAAAATTAATTTTTTTATCTGAAAAGTTAACTATTCCATTTTTAGTTAAAAATTTATTTTTTCAGTTAAAAATTCAACTATTTAGTTGAAAATGAAAATGAATCTTTTAAAAATCGTTTTTGCTTGAAACATTAACTTATACTTGTTTCGTTGAGAATTCACTTTTATTTTAAAATAAATGTCTTTAACTGAAATTCAACTATTCTATTTTTTTTATAACTGTTTTTTTTCTAGTTGAAAATTCAACTGTTTTGTAAAAAAAAATCGTCTTTTTGGGCGAAAGAAAATTAAACTATTTGGTCAAAAATTAACTTTTTTAAAAATAAATTCGTCTTTATGTAGAAAATTCATCTTTTCGGCTTAAAAATTCAACAATTTGCTAGAAAATTGGACTATTTGTTTAGAAATTGAATTTTTTGTTGGAAAAATACCTTTTACCTGAAAAATTAACTATTCCATTTTTGGTTGAAAATTTATCCTTTATAAGTTGAAAATTTGACTATTTGGTATAAAATTGATGTATTTTGTTGAAAATTGGTCTATTTGGGTGAAAAATTAATTTGTTTTGTTGAAAAATTTTCATTTTGGTTGATGATTCAACTATTTTATTATAAAATCCAATTATTTCTGTGAAAAATTTATTTTTTTGTTTTGAAAATTCTTCTTTTTTTGTTGTTTAAATATCAACTGTGTTCAGAAACATTAAACCTTTTGACTTGAACACTTATCTATTAAAAATTCATCTATTTGGTTGAGGATTCAACTAATTTGTTAAAAATTCTTATTTTTTTTCTTGGATTCAACTGGTTAATAATTAGTTTTTCTTTGTTGAAAAGTAGTTTTTTAAACTAAAAATCTAACTATTCCATTTCTAGCTGAAAACTTATCTTTTTTAGTTGAAAATTCAACTATTTGGTTGAAAATTTATGTATTTCGTTGAAAATTAGTTCTTTCGGATTCAAAATTCATCGTTTACAATAGGAAATTCATCTTTCTTAGTTCAAAATTAACTTTTTTGTCAAAAATTCTACTTTTCAGGTTTAAAATTCAATTTCTCTCGAAAAAATTAGTATTTTGGGTTGAAAATTAAAATATTTGGTTGAAAATGCAACAACTAAATTTTTTTGTGTTTATAATATTGGTCTTTAATGCATCGATAAGGATTTAAATTTTATGTTTTTATCAGAGAAGTGTCACGTGTATCAAAAATGTTTTCCTTGCTTTTCTATCATTTTGTGAAGCTCTTAGCCTGGGCTGATTGCTAGAGACATTAGAATAATGATACTGTGAAATAAAATAATTTAAAAATAATAACAAAATATTTGTTTTCTAACAAATTTAAGTTTAAATAATGACAATTTCAGGTACTAAAACTTGTTTATTTTATTGATCCAATAAAGTTGTAGATTGCACGAATTTTTGTCAATTCGAACACTAAAAATCACGCATTGGACTCCCGAGGGGAATCATTGTTTATTTTTCTAGAACCGCAATTTCCAGTCGAGTGAGAAATCGAGAATGAAGGCGTAACTTGATAGACTGAAGTTATTTTCCTGCCACTCTTGTTCGAAATATTTCGGTCGAAATAGCAGAAGTCGAATGAGATTCCACAGAAGGTGACCCATATAAACAATGTGGCTCAAAATCACGAACAAGCTGCGAAAAGCTATTTTCACCACCTTCAATGCTTCAATGTTGTGCCACATTTCTCTTCTCTTCATCCATAAATATAACAAATATTTAACATGCCGATAAATATTCGAACCCGGCTGCGAAATCAAGCAGTTCTGCCAGAGGATTCTGTAAAACATGGATGCATTTCCCAAAACTGAAAAAGATATAATTTTATTTGGTATCCTAAGTTCCGATTGCCAATTATTAAAAAGACCATGGCACCATTTTTGATTAATATATCAAACCTATCTCGAAACTATTCTTCTTTTTTTTTATGAAAGATTTCAAACTTTAGAACTCTTGATGTCTTTTTTGGGATTTATAGTACTTTCTTAAGTTTTTTGAATCAACAAACGAAAATAAACGAAAAATTCGTCTCACAAATAGATTCATCGGGAAATTATAACCTATTCGTTAATTTTGAGAATATATTCTTTATCGATCGGATTATTAAAATTACAAATTACATGTGTTTATGAAAGGTTGCAGGTGACATTCTATTCCGTTTTTTTTTTTTTCTAAGAAAGATCACAAACTTTATGACACTTGATTTCTTTCTTGGTTGTTATGGTGACTGTTTTATGTTTTGTAAATGAACAAACGAAAAATTCGTCTCATAAATAGATTCAGCGAGAAATTATAACCTATTGTTTAATTTTGAGAATAGCTGTTTCGTTGACCCAATTAATAAAAGCACATGGTGCCATTTTGGATTAATATCTCGAAACCATCTCGAAACTATGATTGTCGGGAAACCCGTGTTTATGAAAGGTTGCAGGTGTTATTCCATACCGTTTTTTTTTTTGTTTTTTTTTCTTTTGTTTAAAGAATGCAAACTTTAGCACTTATAGTGTCATTTTTGTGTTTTATGGTGACTTTCTCATGTTTTATGAATAAACAAACGAAAATGAACGGAAAATTTATCTCACAAACAGATTCATCGGGAAATTATACGTATTGGTTAATTTTGAGAACAGTTTTTTCGTTGATCCATTTATTAAAAGTGCATGGCGCTATTTTTGATTAATATCACAAAACTATTGTTGTCGAGAAACCCGTAATCATGATTGGACGATGCTGTCGTTTCTTTCCGTTTAAAACTAAAAGGCTACAAACTTCAGGTTTATGAAAAACGCGCGCTAATTATGTGTATTATAATTTTTAAAATCAATTAGGAAGCTAATAAACAACAAATTACATGTCGCCATTGTCGAATAATATCTTGAAACTATTATTGTCGGGAAACACGCGTTTATGAAAGGTTGCAGGTTTTATTTCATTTCGTTTTTTTTTTTCGAAAGAATGCAAACTTTAGCACTTCTGGTGTCTTTGTATTGTTTCATGGTGACTTTCTTATGATTTGTAAATAAACAAAAAACGAAAATGGACGAAAAATTCGTCTAATAAATAGATTCATCGGGAAATTATACCTATTGCTTAATTTTGAGAAAATTTCTTTCGTTAATCCAATTATAAAAAAGCCCATTACGCCATTTTCTATTAATATCTCAAAACTGTTGTTGTCGAGAAACCCGTGTTTATGAAAGATTGCAGGTGTCATTCCATTCGTTTTTTCTTTTCTTTTTTTTTTTGACAGATTGCAAACTTTAGAACTCTTGATGTTTTTCTTGCGTTTTATAGTCACTTTCTTATGTTTTGTGAAGCAACAAACGAAAATGCACGAAAAATTGGTCTCACAAATAGATGCATCGGGAAAATTATTACCTATTGTTTAATTTTGAGAATAGTTGTTTCGTTGATCCAATTAATGAAAGCACATGTTGCTATTTTGCATTAACATCTCGAAACCATCTCGAAACTATTGTTGCCGGGAAACCCTTGTTTATGAAAGGTTGCAGGTGTTATTCCATTTCGTTTTTTTTTCTGAAAGAATGCCAACTTTAGCACTTTTGGTGTCTTTCTTGAATTTTATAGTGACTTTCTCATGTTTTGTGAAGCAACAAACGAAAATGAACAAAAAATTCGTCTCAGCGAGGCGGAAATATTATATATAGTTTATATATAGTGTGAAGTATTATATATAATATTAATTTGTTTTATACCTTTTTTATATAAAACAAATGAATATTATATATAATACTTTACACTATATATAAACTATATATAATATTTCCGCCTGGGCACAAATAGATTTCGCGGGAAATTGTAACCTATCGGTTAATTTTGAGGATATTTTTTTCGTTGATCCAATTATTAAAAGTGCACGGCGCAATTTTCAATCAATATCTCGAAACTATCTCGAAACTATTATGGTGTCTTTCTTGAATTTTATAGTGACTTTCTCATGTTTTGTGATGCAACAAACGAAAATGAACGAAAAATTCGTCTCACAAAGATATTCATCGGGAAATTATACCTATTGGTTAATTTTGAGAATATTTTTTTCGTTGATCCAATTATTAAAAGTACATGGCGCCATTTTCGATTAATATCTTGAAACTATCTCGAAACTATTGCTGCCGGGAAACCCGGTTGCAGGTATCGTTGCTTTTTTTTTTTGAAAGATTGCAAACTTTAAAACTCTTGATGTCTTTCTTGAGTTTTATGCTAACTTTCTTATGTGTTGTAAATGAGCAAACGAAAATGAACAAAAAATTCATCTCACAAATAAATTCATCGGGAAATTATACCTATTGGGTAATTTTAAGAACAGTTTCTTCATTGATCCAATTATTAAAAGTACATGGCGCCATTTGCGAATAATATCTGGAAACTATCTCGCAACTATTATTGTCGAGAAACCCGTGTTTATGGAATGTTGCAGGTGTCATTCTATTTCGTTTTTTTTTCTTTTTAAGAAATATTGCAAACTAGGCCTCTTGGTTTCTTTCTTGGTTGTTATGGTGACTGTCTTATGTTTTGTAAATAACCAAACAAAAAATTCGTCTCACAAATAGATTCCTCGAGAAATTATAACCCACTGGTCATTTTTTAGAATCGTTTTTTCGTTGATTCAATTATTAAAAGTACATGGAGTCATTTTCGATTAATATCTTGAAACTATCTCGAAACTATTGTTGTCGGGAAACCCGTTTTTATGAAAGGTTGCAGGTGTCGTTCCATTCCATTCCGTTTTTTTTTCTGAAAGATTGCAAACTTTTGGTGTCTTAATTAAGTTTTATCGTGGCTTTTTTATGTTTTGTAAATAAACAAACAAAAATGAACGAAAAATTCATTTCACAAATAGATTCATTAAGAAATTATAACCTATTGATTAATTTTGAGAATACTTTTTTCATTGATCCAATTAAGACAAGTACATGGTGCAATTTTTGAGTATCATCTCGAAACTATTATTGTCGGGAAACCCGCGTTTTTGATAGGTTGCAGGTGTCATTCTATGTCGCTTTCTTTTTTTTTCAAAAAGAAATATTGCAAACTTTAGGAGTCTTGGTATATATTATATATATACCGAATTATTAAAATCATATGGCGTCATTTTCGATTAATATCTCGAAACTGTCTCAAAACTATTGTTGTAGGAAACCCGTGTTTATTATAGGTTGCAGGTATAATTCTGTTCCGTTTTTTGAAAAGAAAGATTTAGCTTTAGGACTCTTGGTTCCTTTCTTAATTGTTATGGTGACTTTCTTGTATTTTGTAAATCAACAAACGAAAATGAACGAAAAATTCATCTCATAAATAGATTCATAGGGAAATTATAACCTATTGATTAATTTCCAGAATAGTTTGTTCATTGATCGAATTATTATAATACATGGCGTCCTTTTCGATTAATATCTTGAAACTAAAAACCCGTCTTTATGATAGGTTTCAGGTGTCATTCTATTCCGATTTATTTCTTTAAAGATTGCAAAGTTTAGGACTTTTGGTTTCTCTCTCGTTTATCATGGTGACTTTCTTATCTTTTCTAAATAAACACACGATAATGAACGAAAAATGCATCCCACAAACAGATTCATTGGAAAATTATAACCTATTCCTTAATTTTGAGAATAGGTTTTTATTAAAAGTGCATAGCGCCATTTTCGATTAATATCTCAAAACTATTGTTGTCGGGAAACCCGTAATCGTGATTGGACAATGTCGTTTTTTTCCGTTTAAATTTAAAAGGCTACAAATTTCAGGTTTATGAAAAACGCGCCCTAATTATGTATATTATAATTTAAAAAATCAGTAAGGTAGCTAATAAAGGAAAAATTATTTGTAGAATAAATGCTTTCAAATTGCAAAAGCTCGTCACGGAAAGAATATTATGTCCGGATAGAATTTACATTTAGTTTCTGTTCGTGCGATTCCGTTCGAGTAGGTTGGACTTCATGGCCCATTTTCATTACCTCCACTTGTCGAATTTCATTGAATTTCACTGTATTATTACGTGGCGGACTCTTCTTCATAAATAAACATGAAAAAGGTACCGCAGGACAATGGGACGATGCAAAAACGTCAGGAAAACTAAATTCGGATGGGTTCATATTACGGTTAGGGGCGATCGGAAACGAGATAAGGGTAGAATTTAAGTACGGACATATAAAGGGAATTACTCTGTGACGACATCAAATGTCACGCTGTACGTTTTAGTTTTTATATTCACCCTGATTTAATCACTCGTTATTGCCCGGAATGGCCTCCAAACATTAAATTGCAAAACGAACTGATTTTGAAATATACCAAATTTACTAGTGCACATCCCTTCACCGGTTAAACCTTTAAAGAATTTGAATAATTGCTCCTTCCCAGGCGGAAAAATTATATATATAGTTTATATATAGTGTGAAGTATTATATTATTATATTATTGTATATTATATTAAAATTTATACCATATATATATTATTATATCATTATATAGTATTATATTATATAAAACAAATGAATATTATATGTAATACTTCACACTATGTATAAACTATAAATCATTTTTCTGCTTGGGTCTTATCCGTTCAGACATTTGATCTGTAGAAAAGTCCATTTGTTTAAACAAATGGAAAGCAAGGAGAAAATAGGGTAAGTAAGGAGAAAAGGGGTTAAATTTTAATACTTATAAAATATAACGTTGTAGAAAAATGGACGTTTTGCTTGGAAAATAAAGGTAATTTTCCACGGCATTAATTTCTCAATTCAACCTGAATTTTCCCAAGAAATACCATGCATCATTGTTCATGCCATGAACACTCTTTAATTAAAAATCTTATCGCCTGAAAGATGGTTTATGACAACACTCAACCACATCCATTTTCAGTTTTATGGGTAGACTGCATGCTTTGATTGACAGTGGGAAACTTTTATATTTCGGGTGCGGATTTTTTTACTACTTTTTTCATCAGGAAATGGCGAAAAATTTTAGTAAATATTATTATTTAAAAAATTTCAAAAGATTATTATATATAAGTTTAATGCATACACCATTTTCAACAAAGTAGATGTATTTTTTACCAAATAGTTGATTTTTCAACAACAAAAAAAGAATTTTTAACGAAAAAGTGAAAGTTTCAACTTAAAAGGGTTTAATTTTGAACCAAAAATGGCATAAATAAATTTTTAACTATAAAGAAATCAAGTTTCAACAAAATAGTTACATTTTCAACCGAAGACATACATGTTTAACCTAAAAGATGAATTCTCTGCACAAAATGTAATAGTAAATATTTCCACCAATAAATCTTTTAATTTTCAATTTTTATTGTTAAAAAAGTCCAAGTTTAAATAAAATACATAAATTTTCAATCAGAAAATATAAATATATATTATATATAATAATAATTAATAT
>JAABKJ010009574.1:0-11170 GCA_011634705.1 Andricus grossulariae
GATTGCTAACTCGTGTGATTGCATCATTCGCCTGCGGCTCGAAGCACTCGTCTACGTTTTCACACTCGCTTCGCTCGGGCGATAACCACCGGCTCATGATTCGAGCCTCCGGCTTATGCTGCCAAATTCCCACTCGCACACAATCACTTATTTTGCGCACTTGGATCACAAATAACTATTTATGCACAAACCTACTGGATTTTGTCAATTTCATGCTTTTGGAGCGTTTTCTAGTGCGTTAAACGAAAATTATGTTTTGATTTTATTTGGCGTTACGTTTGGCAGCTCTGATTGGCTTTGCAATTATCGGCTTATTTGAAAAATAAGAATGCATTGTCTTGTAAATTTTGAAACAAATGAGTTTTTGGGAAAACTAGTCATTGTTCTGGGCTCAAGTTTTGCGCAATTTTTAACAGTATGCGATTTTTTAAAGCGCTGATGCGTGCGATTATTTTTGTAAATCACCGTGCATGCACTTGTGTAATTTAAAATATAAATTAAGTGTAATGATAATATGTTAAGCAATTTTTTTTGCAAATTTATCATTCTATTACCATTAAGTATGTAACATATTACAATTTGTTATAAGTCTAATACATAATTATAACAGAGTATTAAAAAAGTGTTCCGTAAGTGGTACATAACATCTAGGTAACATAATACTTTTATAACATGGTTACATGCGTGTTACAAAACTTATTTAACAGAGTGACGGAGCCAAGTGTGACATTTTGTGTTACTGGCGAGTCATCTGTGACTCAACAATTATGTAGTATGTTACAATCTGTTATTTAGCACTTACGTAACTATTATATAACCATGTTTGCTGGGTCCGATGTAATGGAGATAGAACGTTTTTATAATAACTGCTTCTTCCATCTTCTCAAACGTATCCTCGCCAGTTATTTCAATGTTGGCTCCCTGAGCTACTGCGCTTGCATTAGGGCGGCGCGCTGGTGAGCTGCATTTGGCGCACAGGGGCTCGCAGGGGCCCGTCCCATGAAAACACAATTTTCTACAAAAGCTGAGAAGGTGCTGTATTGCTGGTTTCTTCGTTCCACGCCACATATGCTATAACTAACTTTGCTCTGTGTTCGACGATAGACTACCAAATATCAATTTTCCGGTTAACCAACTGCACAGTGCCGGCAGGCTCTGCGGATAGATCAGCAGGCCACTCGGTAGACCTGGAGACAGATGCGGGTGCATATGTTGCTCATTACGCCGTGAGGCCCTGCCGGCATGGCATGTCATTACCACACGGCCTGGTGCTGAAAACGCTCTCAGTCCTCTGCAGGTCATGCAGTCCGGCTGCAATTACTGTGCGCTCAAAAGATAATATGCACGCCATGTCTGCGATCTACTTACTGTGTGCATGTATTGTGTGTCGACACGGCCTAAAGCTGAAATGCAGCAGCATAAATGTTATCTGGGCTGAAGCTACTAAAACCTGATGCTGCTTTTATACCCCATTATCCCTACTATACTTACAATGTAGAAAGTTCGATCGAAGTTTCTATAATTTTCGTTACACGCTGGGCTCTTGCTTGCATCAAGTTTCTAGAACCGTCGATACTAGATATGTGATCTCTACCTACCCTACTGAAAATCTGCGGCCGCATGTGCGGTCGTATTTGCACCCGAATTTCCGAGTACGTATAAGAAAGCGTATTTGGGGCCACGTCGTATTTGCGACCACATTTGCGGTCGCGCCGTATTTGTCGACCACAATTGCGGTCGCATTTTTGACCACATTTGCGGCCGAATTTTGAAATAAGCAATGTTTTTTGAAATAGGTCATAAACTTGCTTCCAGTAAATTTTCAAAGCACATTTTCAAATTCAAGGCAAATTTTTTAAGCGTTTTTTTAATGCCGTTTCTTATCCGCGACCGAAAATGCGGGCGCAAGGCGACGGCGAATCCGGGTGCAAGTGCGGCCGCAGATTTTTAGTAGGGTAATTTCTAGAAAGATCGATTGATTGAAGTTTGTAGAAGGATCCAGGTTCTGTTCATCAAACTTTCCAGACGCATCGATATCGGATATAATCTTTACCTAAATTCGAGAAACTTACACCGAGGTGTGTAGGGTGGGGTGATGTCTAATAAAAGCCGGACTGGAGCGAAGCGTAGTCGTTTCGCATAGGAACTCAGAGTAAAAAGCATCTGAAGTGAATAATGAATAATGAATAGTGATAAAAAAACATTAGTGAAGTAAATATTGTGTGAGAGTGAAAAGAAGAAAAAAAGTAGAGGTATGGAAAAACTTTCATAGTGACTGTTAGAGTTAATGTAAAGATGCTGCTGGACGAGTGCGCCAAACTTTTTCGCGCACTTCGCGGTGATGATGGAGAAATGAATTTTTGCAGTGTGTAAAAAGCGTAAGGAAGGAGCTGTATAGAATACCACTGCTAAAGACAAATCAATAACGAGAATTTCTGCATCTTGTAGAGAACCTGGCTTGTCTTGAAGCTCGCTTTGATTTACTATCAAAGAAAGGAAGCTGAGTTCAAAAAAAAAAAAATTAGAACTTACAGACATAAGTAATCGCGTTCAGTGTCAAACGGTTTAGTATAAAATAATCATTTATATTTATAAAATACACTCGAAGGCGGGCGAAAGAGAAAATATATACGCTACTGAGTGACTTGCGAATTCCTGGGCTAAGAGTTAGATGGGTCACATGCATGGCTCTGTGAAACTAGTGCTGTTGCGTGCGCAACCTGTCTGAAAAGAGGGGATGTGAGGCCTGCGCCAACGAGATCGGTATCATTACCAGAGAACGACTATATCGACAGTCTACGCTGAACAGTTCTAAGAAATACCACGTTTGGCATTTGACTCTTCGCGATTAAATGCGCTTCGGAGAAATTTGTTCGCCAACTCAACGGTTCACGATCTAGAATGCAGGTAAAGGAAAACTAGGAAGAACTGCACTCTCGAGGAACTTTCTTTTTCTTATTCCCATAGTAGGAATTTTTGTTTTTGTTTAATTTCAAGTTTTAGCGATATACCATGCTCATGACCTGCCATGCTCATGATTAATTGGAGCTGTGTTGGAGATCAATATCGTCCATTCTTTCTCAACTCAATAAAATGTGGGAGCTCAAGAATGCCAATACAGTAGCTCTATATTAATCCTGACTATTTGACAATAATGGGTTTCTGAAAAAAAGTTGAATTGTTTATCCGTGATGTGTCGGCTGATTTCGTACATCTCTATTCAGATTTTCAACCCGTTTTCATACGGGAGCTCATCTGAGTGAGACTGAGGAAATGTTTTGCACAATTAGTTCACGAATCATAGATCAATAATCTTGATAGGAAAATTCATGGAATCTCAGGAATTAGTAAAATTCCCAGCATAGAAACATGAATTTTCCAAACTCAAGGAATAAAGATCACTAAAACGTAGAGCAATTCTTTTTCAAAATTAGATGGGTGCTAACTGAAAGGCCCAAGAGAAAATTTAATTAACTTAAATTATGAAGAGTAGGTCAACAAGACGAAACTCTGTATGGCAAATACGGCACTAAAGTTTGCACAGAATGGCGTCTTGTTTGTGGAGTCATTTTAATTTAAGTCTCAGTCTTTCCTAAATGGAGGGAAAAATTTTAGTAATCCGTTCACAATCAAGCACGTAAAACGTGATTCATAGTTAATTCTAAGAACCGACGTGTATACTCGGGACCAATTTTTTTAACAGGACACATTAAATTGTCGAATAATCCGCTTCCTCGTGAATTAATTTCAGGAGAGGAAATTCCGATACAATTTAATCTAGAAACTGGAATCAATAATAATTAAAAGGGAGTTGTCCTGATAAATTCAGGTGATAAAAGAATGAAATTAATGATCTAGAAAGGAATAATGTTACAAGTGGATTGACGTGGATAAAACTTTTAGGAGTCGAGTTCGACCATGAGTTGTAGCCAGTCTGATTCATAAGGATGTTCTTGCCTCTCTCGGCGACACGACGCTACAGTTTTGTTTGTAGTAGTGGTGCGTAAGAACCTGCGTGAACAGAATGCCTAAAAAATCGATGCTGTGCTTCATAGATATTATCTGAAGATCGGTAAGAAGGACCCTGAGGACAAGAATTTCAATTCAAAAAATAAAGAAGTATCCCTGCTTAATGTTCCGGATAGAACCCGGATAGACTCGGGACTATATCCAGGCCGATCGGGGGTGAACTACGGATTTTGTCCGCAGTTGGTATCCGGGACTTTCCGAGGCTTATGCGAGACGCTAAGAGATATCCATCTAGACTTATGCGGGACCCATGCGAATCATTCAAAATATCTATACGGGTTTCATCCCGTTCCAACCGGAATTTACTTGGTACACAATTTGGTTATACGGGTCGACCCTGAACTGATATGGGGCACTAAAAATATTTATCCGGGTCCCATCCGGTCCCGGTCTAGATGGCATAAAATTTAATATTTGTGCATTACACTTACGACATAATTTTAAATCTACAACATAATCTTATGATAATTGTGAGAATGGAGCTTGAATATAGCACTCTTAAAGCGGAAAGTTTCAAATAAAAAAATCTTACAGTCTAAAACGTTAATCATCTTTAGAGAGATAGATGTTTTAAGTTTTGATGAATTCCGTGAATTTAAACATCACATGCACTTATAAAAACTTGTTAATATAAAATCAGTGAAAAAGTGATTATCATTCCCGGAAGTAACTTTTATTGTTGAAAAAAATATATTGTTGATATTGTTGATTCAGCAATAACATTAAATATTGAAATCGAACGTTTTTAAATCGACCTATTCATAAAATATGTAAAATAGACAAATAAAGAAATAAAGAATGTATTCCTGCATTAGACCTGACGGGGTCCCCATATTAGTGGCTTCTACGACTGATGTAAGCATTTCTTCGTTATCACCTGAATTTTATTCGAAGGGTGAAAACCAACCTAAACAGTTTTTATGAAGCTGCTGTGAAAATAGCACTTTATGTAGGATGTAACAGCAGGGTGATCCAAATAAAGCAAGGTTGGAATTTTGCTCATTAGCCCCCCCCCCCCGTCTACCTCTAAGATACATTCCCCGAAGCACGTCAGGCTTCCGAGCAGAGGCCTAGGTTCGATCCCCGTGTCGGTACTAATGAACATTTTCCATGTACTCCTACCGGAGCTTTGATGGTTCGGAACATACATTAAATTGTAGGTCCCCTCAAAAGAGGCTGTTTACCTCCCAAAGTAGAGGCTCCATATCGAAAAGACTATCCTTAGGGGTCACTTGTCTACTGTGAGAAGACTCGGAAAAGAGTTAGCGATCTCCTTGCAGAGGCTCCATGTCGAGGAGACTATCGCACGAGGGTCGATGGTCGATTTTGAGTAATGAACACACAAACACATGAACTTGCATAACGCACCAGACAGTGTGGATCAATCCGAACCAATCCGAAAAAAGTTCTACATTTCGTTCCATCCAAATCGGTTAAAAATTAATCCGACTCAATTCGGTTCAACCCGAATGAATTCGAGTTCGGATTGAATTGGATTAATTTGGATTGAAAACTGGTTCAGGTCAATCCGAGTTTTGATTCATTCGGATTGAAAATTTGGTTCAGGCTGATGTGGATTGAGTCGGATTGATTTTTAACCGATTTCGATCAAACGAAATTGATCATTTTTTTCTGATTGGTTCAGATAGATTCAGATTGGTTCGGATACAGATTTCGGAATGATTCGGATTGTTTCGTAATGATTCGGAATGAATTCCTATTCGAAACTTTCGCCAGGGCTGTGCATTTAACTGATGATCAGGGGGTGACCTCACGGGTTTCCCTGCCAACATTGAAAACTAACTAACAGACTACCTACAATTTTTAATCAACAAATACAAAAGTTTTAGGTATTTTTTATAAAACATTTAAGCAGTTTTTATTTCTTAAATAAAAATTGTTCACATTTTATTACAAAATATCGGTATCCTTATAACCGCATGAACTAATTAGGCAATATAAAAAATCAATATGATGTATTTTATTTTTTTTTAATTGTGTAAACATTTTTTATTGATTAGCCGTAACTTCTGACTGGAATAAGGCAGAAAAGCGTAGTTTTTTGCGAATTTGTCAACAAATGTTATCAGCTCTTCTTATATTAACACCGTTCATTACCCCAGAAGAAGAGCTTCACAAAATCATTATGTGGAGCTCTCCACTCGGGCCCGTTAGTTCTTATTGTCAATTTAAGAGGAGCTACCGAAATTCGTTGAAAAGTTTGTAAAATACTCAACAGTTCTGCATTATTCCAGTGAAAAGTTACAGTTTGTTTAATCATTTTGAATCTGAACTTTTTTTCAGGCCTTATTCACCCCATATGCCTCCCAATATCTGATGAAATACGCAACCGAGACTTTGCTCGCTCGTTTCCATTTATTGCAGGATGGGGTTCAATTTATTTCAGTAAGTATTTTTTTTCTAATTTGATTTCTTGTGCAATAGTCAGCTATGAAATCCAAAATCCAATTATTGATTTTAAAATTCCATACTTAACAAACATAATATTACTAGGATCAGTTGTAAAGGATCGATTCAAAAAACAAAAAACTTTTTTCATTCATCATTTTCTACCGGTTGAAACTTTTCATATCATTTATTTTTCATGTATAAATTACGGAATTGCTATTCTGCCCCCCCCCCCTGTTACAGGGTATTTGTTTTTGTAACTGAAAGTGTTATAGATGAAGATAGAGACAAGGGTCAAACGACAACTTCCAAACGAGAGGTCGAAATAAAATAAAATTATTTTTAAAAAAAGACTTTTGCATGATTTTATACCATCTGGCTGTTTAAGCACCAGTTACTTTTGATGAAAAACACTCCGAAATCCACTTGACAGACGTTTTGCCCGGTTGAAAGATAACGTCGTCCAAAATTGTCCATTAGGGGGTATCATTTTCTACCGTCTGGCTGTTTAAGGACCAGTTATTTTTAATTAAAAACACTTAAAATACACATGCTACACTTTTTCTCGGTTGCAAGATGGCGCTACTGTCAACTTTTTGAATAAAACTGTGTTGAAATTTCCGTAAAAGGCGTTTTCAACCGTTTTCCGAGCATCACATAGGTCATTAAATTACAATGCACAAACCTCCATTTAATATTATTTTGAAGGTTCTACCTCAAAGGATTTTACCTATCACCCTCTTAGTCAAAAACTTAACATGATAGAGCATTCTTGTACCTGGATGCAGAATCTACGTCCAAAAATGGCCAAATACATTCGGAATACAAGTTTCACATAAAAAATAGATAATGTAAAAACGTGTTAAAATTTTCAGCCCATAGAAAATGATACATGAACAAAGTCATCAGCTCTCGGATTAATGCATCTCTATACAATTGTCACCACAGATTCGAATAAATTTGCAACACTAACACACTGGAAAAGCTTACCCTATGAGTGTGAGGTATCTCCGTAAAAACAACAATATCACCAATTCACAAAACAGTTATAGAAGAGTGAACAAATGACCGTTGGTACGCGCGCTTCATGAATGCACACCCCTTCCAAACTATTTTCTTGGTTTCTGAAACAGATCATTAGCATTTGCAAAACTATTCTTCAACGAAGCAACAGGTTTACTTTCCGGTCTAGCGCAACAGTGAATTATGAAGATGTATAAAATGTATACTATAATTATGGTGATAAACAATTAGAATTGAAAAATTCATAGATACGCAATTTCCGGACAATAAGGAACATTAACATTCAGGTTTCTCCCAAGCCTCAAGATCTGGCTGAAATGGATGCCTCCCTTCGCGAGGATATCTTGAACGAGTCCGACCTCTGGACTATCAATTTCTCAGTTTATGTTGCGGCGAGAGTTTTGGATGATTCAAATCTAAGTCTAAAACCGACGATGGATCAAGACCCAAAGACGCTTGCATCAACTGAACAAGAAGATTGGATGGGCGAGACAGAATGCCGTTCACGAGAAGGGTCCGAAAGTTCGCCCACGAACTGAGAATCTACAATCACACACTGAACGAGTCAAAGCTGCTGAAAATCAAGCAGAACATTGCTGACAAAATACGGGTCTTATCTGATACTAGGAGAAAAGTACAGAAAAGGGAGGGGTGGGTCAGGGAGAAACAACAGTTTCTCGCTGACCCATCGCACCTCTTTAGCGATCTTCACAAGATCCCGCAAACACTGGAATTGAAGGAAAACTCCAAAAATATTATGCGCTTTAAGGAGCTATGCGACAACCTCATAACATCTGAGGGTAAATGTCCTTTAATCACTGCGGAAGAGGTGCCAGGCAACTACAGGCAAATAACTTGTCTGAGTACGCTGTATAAAATCTTTACAGCTAGCCTGAACGACAGGATTGTTCCAAGAATTAAATCTGGGTTGAGAGAGATATATGGACAGTGTGGCTTGTGAGAAGGTGTAGCAGGCTGCCGAGAGAATCTGCTAACCTATAACAGTTCAAGTTTTAGTAAAAGCCTGAAGCTTTTCCACAATTCTCATCTGAATTCGTGACCAGATACAGAAATATAGACATTCGACTAACTTCAGCTATGAATTACAAAAAGGTATACGGAAATGTTAAATATCGTTGAATGTAAAAGTTTAAAAAAAATATTTATAACAGATCAAGTTTCAGTAAGAGCTTAACATTTTTAACCAATCTTATCAGGATGAGAATCCGTAGCTGGATACAGAAATATAAAGAGATTTTAGATGTTTTTAAAAAAGTGTGTGTCCCTATAGCAGATCGAGTGTCAATAAAAGCCTAAAGTTTCTCAATAAGTATCATCAAAATCCGTAGCCAGACACTAAAATATCAAAATTTGACTAAACTTCAGCCACAAATTCAGGCAACATGTACGAAAATGTGAAAAGTCGTTTATATTAATCGTTTTAAAAAAAAGATGGCATTCCTAAAACAGATCGAGTTTACGTAAAACCCTAATGTTTTTTACCAACATTCATCAAAATCCGTAGACTGATTTGGAAATAACAGAATTTTACTAACTTTAGTAGCAAGTTAAAAAAAATGTAAAAAATGAGAACAGTCGTTTAGATTTAACAAAGCTTTTCACTAATTTTCCTCAGAATCCATAGCCAGATACAGAAATATCAGTATTTGACCGACTTTGGTCACAAATTACAAAAGTTGGTACAGAAGTGTGACAAATCGTTGATTTTAGACGTTTGAGAAAAAGTGTGTTTCCCTATAGCAGATCGAGTGTCAATAAAAGTCTAAAGTTTCTCAATAAGTATCATCAAAATCCGTAGCTAGACACCAAAATATCAAAATTTGATTAACTTCAGCCACAAATTCAGGCAACATGTACGAAAATGTGAAAGATCGTTTATATTAAACGTTTTGAAAAAGGATGGCATCCCTAAAACAGATCGAGTTTACGTAAAACCCTAATGTTTTTCACCAACACCCATCAAAATCCGTAGACTGATATGGAAATAACAGAATTTTACTAGCTCTAGTCGCAAATTAAAAAAACATGTAAAAAATGAGAAAAATCGTTTACATTTAACAAAGCTTTTCACTAATTTTCCTCAGGATCCGTAGCCAGATACAGAAATATCAGTATTTGACCGACCTCGGTCACAAATTACAAAAGTTGGTACAGAAGTGTGACAAATCGTTGATTTTAGACGTTTGAGAAAAAGTGTGCATCTTCATAATATTTTACGTGCCAATACAAATTTATCCTACTTCGACCACGAATCAGAAAAATACACATTGAAATATGAAAACTCTCATTGATTAGAGATGTTTTGAAAGAAGTTTATGTCCCTATAGCTGCTGGAATATCAGTAAAAACCTACAGTTTTTCATCAAGTCTCATCAAAATCCGTAGCTAGATAACGAAATATCAAAATTTTACTAACTTTAGTCGCAAATTAAAAAGGTGTGTAAAAAATCGTTTATATGTAACGTTTTGAAAAACGTTTGCATGTCTATAGCAAATCGAGTTGTAAAAGCCTAATGTTTTTCTCCATGTCTCATCAAAATCTGTAGCCGGATATAGAAATGTCAATATTTGACCGTCTTTGGACACAAATTACAAAAGGAAAACTGGATTCGCTATCTCACCTGGAAACAATCCTGTGAAAACGAAAAGCGCCACCTCCACTAATTATCGCGTGCATAAAGTCATGCATTTTATATAGATGACCTGACGAGCACTGCTCCCATTGCAAGCCAGCTTCAGAGTGCCTTAATTATTGTCGAGGGGTACAAAAGAGAGGACGAATTACTGACGCCCTCGAGTACCCTGAGCTCATGGATATGAGTGTTATTGGACACCTTTACACTGGAGAGACCTATCCATACCTGGGCACACCTGAGAGCCGCATTTAGGACACAAAATCAGTAAAGGAGGAGATACCGGGTCACGAAAGGTTATGCACATGCACAAAAGCATAAAACCTTAAGTCTTCTGTTCCGCGATTTTATATCTCACTTCGTCAAGGTGGTCGCGGAATACTCAATCTTGAATGTCTTCACAACAGGATTATTCTGGTAACAACACATACAGTCACAAATGGACTTAAAATGATCATGAAACACGAAAAAGTGGGCAAAGGAATGTTTCTGTACGAAGCAACGGAGAAGGCTGCTGAAACACTTGGCCTTAAACTTAATCTCAGGGGTGAGCAAAATGCAACAAGCATTATCCATCTCGAGTAGTCACTCCTGAAGGCCCGGGTCAAGAAAGCACAAGAAAAAAACTTCCGTGAACAGCTCTTCGACAACAGGATACACGGCATAGTCCACAGAAATGTGCAGGATCAGTCAATATCGTATGAGCTGACGTTTTCTTTCCTAAAATCACCCAGACTGAAGTCGGGCACGGAGGGTTTTATTTTTGGGTGTCAAGACGGTGTTATTTACACTTTAGCACAAATTTTATTTTTTATGATTACTTTAATATTTGTCCTTCATTTTGCATTAATTTTAATTCGCAGCTACCCTGAAAAATGTGTAATTTCAATAAATTTATATTATTGCAATTCATGATCAGCATAAAACATCAACCAATTGCGACTCTCGGTTTCCTTTCCTTGCCCCCCTCCCCCCTGCCATGTAACAGAAGTTTTGGTGGGACTGACGTTACAACAATGACTCTCCACCGTACGACGAATCACTTCTTAACTCGG
>JAABKJ010009575.1:0-11170 GCA_011634705.1 Andricus grossulariae
TGTAGGAGCATGAAGGTAGCCGCGAAAAAGTGGTGTAATACTGAAACAAAAGAGCTTCAACTGCTCGTGGGCCGCGATACTGACACCGCACCGCAGTGGAGAGGCGGCGCACGCTCTCGTTAAAATGACGATATCTTGGGACCTATAAGAGTCTCCATGAATTTTGTTTGTTTTGAAAAGAAAGGTGATTTCACAAGGAATCATTTTATCGATATTTTAAAAAAATTCAAAGAGCAGTAATTCACGAAAAATTAAATCAAAAATTTTTTTTCACTTTTTTCCGGGCAAAATTTGTATTTCTTCATTAATTGTATTATATTATTAAAATATATTATTTAAACTCTAACGTGTCCAAATTTGATCAAAATCCAATCAGCGTTTCCAGCAATATTGATCATTTAAAAAAATGTAACTCCAAAATTCACCATGGCGTAACTTCCGTAATTTTGAATATTTTCGAAAATCCTTCAGGGCTGAAATTTATTCTGTACGGTATTACAATTTCACGAAGTTTTATTAAAATCGAACAACCACCTGCAGATCCTGATATTTCTTACGTGTACTGACCCAACTGGCTACTGAGGTATGGGTACGCTGAATAAGAATAATAAAAGCTTGATACAAGAAAGTTAATCTATTCCGTGAAAATCAAATTTCACTCTCTAAATCTGAATCAGTGAAAAGTCACTAATTTTCAGTGAAATTCCACTCATTCAAATAGCTAGAGTCCGGTCACTGACAACCAGAGAAAAGTTTCTTATTCATTCAGTGATAGTTTCGCTTTTGAGAGTTGGCAGCACTGCACCACGTCAACTTAGCAGTCATAATAAAATAAGAGTTTAGTAGATTCAATAAAATAATCATAGCAAAAACTTAAAACCCATAAATGTGATCAAATATTAAGAAATGTGAAAAGATTTGATGCATCTAAATGGCAAAAAGCTCACATATTTCTTTACTTTCAAGATTCGACTGTCATGTATACAACCGTCAAGTAAGTACTTTTTATACGAGTTAGAATATATTTTTCCCGTAATAAATTCAGCACACTTATAGTCCAAAAATTTACAAATTTATTACTTAAAAAAATTATTTTTGCTATTTAAGTAAAAGAATAACAACAACGCTCTACTACAAAACTTAGGGATTATGTCTCGCATGATTAACTCTGGTGTTACTGAATTGATTATTGAAAAGTGCAGAATCACTGATTAATCAGTGAAATGCCCAACTACTATTTCAATCCGTGATCCAATGAACAATAATATTTTCAAGAAATATCGATGTTGAATGAAAGAAAAAAAATTATTACTACGCTCAAATCCTAAGATAAAATTTTAACTTAAGTTTTTTTTTACATTACTAGATTAAAAATGAGAATTTGAACAAATTCACTCAACACAACGTGTATTTGATTTTTAAAGAATTTTTTGTGTAATAAGCCCATTTTTGGAAAAATGTTGTTTATTTATTTCTTTACTGCCACCCTTTATTTATCGTTACATCAGTTGGAAATCAAATTATTTTTGACAATTATACGCAGGCTCCGAAAAATATTTGTTTGAATCAACAAAGTTTCTGTTTGCTTAACCATAGAATATGGTTATTATATGGGTACCAAATATTTAGTTGATCCAGGAAACATTTCATTCGAAATATTTGGATTAGTTAACAAAATTAAGTTCTGAAATACTATATGACCCTCTATTCTGTGGTCCTCTGTTCATATTCATGTAGCTATATATCTATACTTGTATAGCAACAGGCGTTCGGTATACGTTAAGCTTTTGCAAATTAGTCTCTTTTATTTTTCAGAAAATATTTATAACTTTCGGAATTTTTTCGTAAAAGTTTTAGAAACAAATTAATATGGAAAAGTTACCGCTAGGTGGCTGATGGTAAAAGTTACCAATAAGTGAAATCAGTAACCAGTCTTCGGGACTATAAGTGGAGGTCCACCAAACCGTTTCGCCATTTTTCCAAATTCGACACACTTGTCGACTAACTTATGAAAATAAATTTCAAGTGTGTAGTTCGTCACGTTATCTTTCTGGTACGCAGTCAACGTCAAATTAAATTTTTTTTATTGATTCCCTACTTTTTGATGGATTCCTGAATTGTTTTTTTTTTTTAGTTTGTTAGGAAAAAATCCCTAACTGTATTTAACTTCCTGAACTTTTACGAACATTTCTTACAGTTTGTTAAGAAAAATTTCCTAACTTTGAAGTAAATCACCAAATTTTTTCGGAATTTTTTCTACAAAATGTTAGGGAAACTTCCCGAAAAGTTAGGCTTATTAGCTTACCGAACATTTTCGGGAAAATCATCGAAAAATTTCTCACAGTGTAAGATTTCCAGAAAGTAATACTCGACGCTTCATGCAATCTATTGCCTTCACTTGCAATTACTTAAGATCACTACATTCATTTACATTAATTTGTATTCATTTGAAATAAATTGCATCCACTTTCATTCATGCGCTCGGTGTACACCAACATTCGAAGTTATGTATCCGTATCACGTACATGTTTTCACGATTATTTACGGAGGCACATCGACATGCGTTTAAAGCTTCCCATTCCATACAATTTTTTATCAGATAAAATGTGATGTTAACTTTAAACGTTTTTCATACAATTTTGAATTTTTTCCAAAATAATACGTACTTAAAGAGCTGTGTCCGGCTATGGATTGAACCAATCGATCGTACAGCAATTTACCAGGGCAGGAAATTGTCTGATTCGAGCCCGGAATACTTCTCCGATTGGACTAGCAGTGCAAATTATACGACGGTCAAAATAAGAGCATTGATGTTATCAAATATAACAAGGTTTTTACTTCACTCAACTATTTTTTAACAAGCATATTTATTGAGCATGAATCAGAAAATATTATTACAAAACTTGATTACAGAAGATTTATTCAAGTGAATTTTGGATGTAAAGTTTGAGGCTAAGCAATGAAGTTTTGACATATTACAATTTTAATAATAAGTGTAAAATTTTTAATGTATTGTAAGTGGAAAATTGACAAGACTCACTATCGCATGGGTGCAATGTTGGACCAATACTTGCCGCCCATACTTGCCGTACATTTCCCACTGGGTTAACATGAGTTGGAGTTCTTGTTTTCAAAACGAGACTTCATTACGCTCCTGCATATAAATTATTGAACATCAGAAGAGCTCGTCTTAATTATCGCATCCTTTAGAATTTTTCATTTAAGGCTGATGGAGAGGTGTACAAAAAAATGTTGAAAAACTGTAGAGTCACTCAAATCTCCACTAAGCTTTTATTTCTAAAAATCATGGTTTCAAAAAGGTGTTTTGCAAACTTTCCTGCACACGGTAAGGGGTTTTGCTGTGGCAAGAGTTGGACTTAGTATATCGCTTTTCGAAAAAAAATAATAATATGTGCTAAAAAGCGAGAGTGGAAAATTGTAGAAATGAGGGGAGTAGAAGCTTAGAAGGCCCAATAATTCTGCAACGTGGAAGTCAAAAGAGAAACCAAGACTTACTTCGATAATTATTTTTTCGTGACACAAACGGCACTGTATCTGCACTAGCGGCAATTAATACAATTTTCTTTTCGCCGCATTTACTATATGGCACATAAAAACCGGATTCGATGTAAACAAAGAGTAAAGCGACAAATTTGATCAAACGCGTGGAACGCGTAGTACGAGCAAATTTTACTTAATAACCAATCATCATCATCCCCCTTCCCCTCCTATCATACCATCATCGTATGTCAGCTCTATTAGCTTGTAGCAGCAACGGTCCGAGGTCTGCCGCCAGTGTCCGCAACAAATGTGTTGCCATCAAAGGCCGAAAGCAGCTGATAGAGCTAATATGTGATTGTTTATTAACCAGAATTTGCTCATACTACTCGCTCCATGCGTTTGATCAAGTTTATCACTTTATTTTTGGATTTCGCATCGAATCCGGTTTTTATGTGCAAAGTAGAAAATGCGGCAATCCACGAAATCCACTTAGAGCTTGGCGGTTAGGGTTTGATTCACCATGCCTGCGAATTTTGATTCTTTCTTATGACGTGTACATACTGTCGGTACCGGTAAAAAAATTGTCCGTACCGGTAAAAAGAAATGACTGGTACTGACAACTTTTTTTTACCGGTTTTTGAAATGAAACTTCTTAGGGCACGGTACGGCACTCTTGCACGAGGAATAAATCCATAAGAATCGTCACGTCAAACTGCAGCGTCACGTCACGCTCCAGCAAGGTAGCAGGCTGAGGGCGTGTATTCATGGAATATGTGGAATTTAAGGAATTCAAGGAATTTATGGAATTCAGGGAAATCAAGGATTTTATGGAAATCAGGGACTTCAAGGAATACATGAATTCAATGCATTCATGGAATTCAAGGAATTGATGAAATTGAAGGAATTCAAGAAATTCATGGACTTCAAAAAGAATTCAAGGAATTCCCAAATTCAAGGAATTCACAAAATTCAAGGAATTTATGGAATTTATGGAATTCACGTAATTGAAGGAATTCAAGAAATGCACAGAATTCACGGAATTTAAGGAATTCATAGAATTCACGGAATTGATTGAAGTCATCAAAGTCACGGAATTCACGGAATTCGCGGAATTCAAGTGACTGATCACTGAAATAATTTTTTTCGAACCCCTACCCATTTCCAATACTTCATGAGGGACGCGAAGGCACCGCTCCGACTGGTAACAGAAATAATGTTGGTCAAACCCCTACTTGTTTCCAACACTTCGCGGGGGGGGGGTGGTACTTTCGTGACTAGTCACATTAATAATGTAGGTCACATATCTCCTTCTTTCCAAGGTCACATGGGTAGTGGGAAGGCACCCCTGTGGCTGGTCACGGAAATGATGTTGGTCAAAATCCTACCCCTTTCAACACTTTGTGGGGCGGAAAGGCACCTCTGTGACTGGTCACAGGGATAATGTTGGTCAAACCCATACCCCGTCCAACACTTTGTGAGGGCGGGAAGGCACCCCTGTCACGGGTCACACAAATAACGTTGGTCGAACCCCAACCCCTTTTCAAAAGTTCGTGGAGGCGTGAAAGCACCCCTGTGACTGGTCACAGAAATAATGTTGGTCAAACCCCTAACCAGTCCAACACTTCGTGAGCGCGGGGAGGGACCCGTGAAACTGGTCTCAGAAATAATTTTGGTCAAACCTTACCCATTTCCAACAGTTCGCGGGGGCGGGAAAGCACGCCTGTGGCCGGTAACAAAAATAATGTTGGTCAAACCCCTACCCCTTTTCAGCACTTCGTGGAGGCAGAAAGGCACCCCGTGATTGGTCAAAGAATTAAATTTTTTTTCAAAACCCTACCGCTTTCAACACTTTGTAGGGCGGGAAGGCACCTGTGTGACTGGTCATAGAATAAGTGTTAGTCAAACCCCTATCCTGCATCTCTTTGATGCGTCTTCTGTGATTAGACAGAGAAATAGGTTCAGTTGTATCTCTAACATTTTTCAATGTTTTTTAGTCTGGAACGTCGACGAGCAAGATGGCCGATATTGAATATCAAACAGTAGTATTAAACACATGGCAGAAAAATTAAATTTTAAATATTTTTGCCGGCAGTCTAGGTTCTATCCTTGAAATATGCTCTTTAAAATAACGGGTATAAAGAAAAACTTCGGTACCAGTAATTTTGTGTTACCGGTACCGAAAATTTTTTGTTTACCGGTACCGGCTTTGTATACACGAACCTTTTTTTTAAAACATTCTTCCACTACGTTGAATTACATGTGTGGCAATATTCCAAAACATGTACGGTGATATGACAATACCAGCATTAGAAAACTACAATATCATATATTGGAACATTACCTTACGTCTCGAAAATAAACTTCTAATATATTTAATAAAAAGTTCCTAAAGAAATGTTTTATATTATACATATTTCGAAATTTTTGTGTGTACTGCTCCATCAGCCTTAAGGGCGGAAGGCTTGGCGGCACCGCGCTATGACATTGATGATATTTGAAGTTTCGAGCAACCATGATAGAAAATATACACGATTGCCCAAAGTTTGAATAAAAATCTTAGTACAAAGAATGTGCCGGGTGCAGATTTAAGGCGCAACAAATCTAAAATTTCGAAATAGCAATGATAGTTGTGATTTTTTTGGAGAAGTATTTTAAAAATTACGAGTATTGCAGAGAAAACGAAAAAAGTATGCGAGTGGCGTTTTGTGCAGGAACGGCACAGGAAAAGCACAGTCTTTGTGTGGACATAATCTCATGCATGTATAGCTTTTTTGTAATCCATGTAATTTTGAACATGACTTTAAAATGAAACGGTAAAAATTTGTACACTTCTGAATTCTAATTTAGATTTTTTTTAAAGTATTAATTATATTCCTAGTTTGACTTTGATCAGTTGTGTTTCTTCTGCTTCTTTATCCTTTTCCTTTTTAATAGATTTTATCCTTACACTTCAATTTTTTTCTATAGAAAGTTTCATGTTTTCACACAAAATTTCTTGAAACTCCCAGATACTTAAATAAGAAGGTCTATATGAGCTCTTTCCAAATTGATTTAACTTTTGGTTTCTGAAATTGCAGCAAATGATAGTTCTCAACAATATAATAATTGTTTTGTTCAGAGAAGGTTATGAAAAAATGAAAGTTGTCTTTGAATATTATAAAAGTGTCTTGAAATAATGTTGACAGTTTTTTTAAGTTTTCTAATTTAGAGAGATGAATAATTTTCATGTATGTACTTGAAGCTTTATTATTTTAAAATATAATTCCAGAAGTTACGAAGATTTATATTACCATGAAAATTTTCCGGAAAAAAGAGATTGATATTTTTTTAAATATTTGAATCTTTTGAATTCTTAAACGTTTACATAGAAAACGCGGCAACTATAAATTGTATTTAAAATTATTTGAATTAACTCTATTAGAAAATTGACTCAGGTTTTTTACTTATAGCAAATACGAACTAAAAAGTTACAGAAAGTCACTTGCGTTGTTTCTAGATGTTAAATCTTACGTAAGTCGCATTGAACACCCGGACGTCCCATCCAACCTATTCGGAATTCAGTGGTCGACTCGAACTACGTACTAATTCGATAGAAGAACTGCGTAATAGCAAGGCAAAGCAAAAGTGTGACTTTTATTGTATAAATAAGAGTCGCGTTCGACAACTGTTTCGGCGGAACAAGTACGCAGGTAACATTACCTTAGTTTTTCACACGTTTTTTATAAGCGAGCCGAACGCCTCGTATGATTTTTAGGGCACCCAAGATGCTTTGAGTAGTTTTTGTCTATTATTTTTTCATTTTCTATATTTTTATACATTTTTAATAACCTTTATTTTAAACAAATCATTACAATTATTAATTTCTATCACTGGAGTTAGAGGCAGCTTTTCCTCCCGAGTTCACTAATATCAAAAACTCATTTTGGACAAAAATATCACTTCCCATTGGGCAGCGGGGCATGCTAAAGACTTCCTTAGAATGTACCTCCATGTCCCGCGACTTGGCGTCTTCAAGACATCCTTTAAATCTTTTCATGAGTTTGAAAGGTCCTCAGGACGTCTTCCAAACGCCCGCCAAAAGACGTCTATAGGACAACTTTAGGACTTGTGTGCCCACTGTGTTACGTAAGTTTTTCCTCAGTACGGCAGTATAATACATTTTACAGTTCTGCAAATATCAGGTTTTTCAAAACACTATAGCAACTAGGTTCATAATTCGTACCATTTCTTATTATTAACATATTTGCAGTGAACTGAAAGATTGCTTTTATTAATCTGTAAACCAGCTTCTTGAACGGCTGCCCTCATCATCTGGTATATGTTATCCAGTTCATCGGTCTGATAAATATTCGGTACATCGCCATTGTTTAAAATATTGTTTAGGTATTCTAGGAATGAATCATTTTTAATCTGTAACCGTATAAAATTACTGTGGTAGATGTACACAGATGAAAGGTTTTATCTGATTATGATTCGTTCAATTTGACTCCAGACTAAAATCTTACATTTTTTATGTGCAATAATTGGATATTCAAATGGGGCGCATGATAGTTTAAGTTGTCTGTGAAATGTTCTGAAGCAACTAAATGTCCTTAATACATCTGCAATACTTTAAGTATAATTACACAATAAATCCTAGGTATATTTTTTATCCGATGTTTCATAAAAACTCTGAGAACAGTTGACAATTGCATACAAAGTTGTGAATGTAGTTATACATAAATTTTCCGACGGATAAAAATTATTCAACTTCGGATTCACAACTGCATTCACAACTTTATATATAGTTGTCAACTTTTTGCAGCGTTTTTATCCAACTTCAGATGAAAAATGCCTTTGGGATTTACTACGTATGTACACAAAAATTATAGAGCACACCAGCCTTCATACTGTGTGAATAAAATCACCCCATGAAAGTAAATAACCTGAGTATCGGAGAAGAGAAATACAATAGTTCGTCTATTCAACCCAGCATTCAGCATCATGTTTTTAGTATCCTCGCGTCAATCATGATTAGAAATAAGCTTTAGTCAGTTCTATTTGAAAACAGTAGTAGTCCTCTATGTGAGCTGCAAGCTTAGTCAAACTTTGACGACCTGTGAAAAATTCCTTAAATCATGATATGTTTACATATTTTTCATATAATTTTGAATGAAAGAAACATATCTTGTCTTATGTGCATGTCGTAGACATTTGGAAGTTTTAGGCAGTCGAATCGACCGACTGCCAGCGTTCAGAAGAATTTGGGAAGAAATCTTTACTGGCGTACAAGTGCCTGATTTATTGAGACACTCAGAAGAATACTTAACTAATCTTCTAAACGCATGCTGTGTTTTGGGTCATTAGAAGAAACCAAACATAGACTATTAAAACACACATTATATGACTATATAACATTTTATTTTCACTCTCATCTAATAAATAAAATATACTTTACAAAATAATGAGAATGATTTCATGCCATATATTTAAATCGTATTTTAATTTAAGATAATTTTTTACAGGTTTCGAAGGTAAACATTTTATTTTTATTTTGCAATTCGGGCAATTATAACTATATTTATAATATCATTAATTAATATGATTAAAAATTATAAGAAATTATCTACTTTAACTCAAAGGAAAATGATTCATTTTCTAGTAAATTACGAAATTTATCATCTAACCTGCATTATTTGAACTCTGACCACACCTTCAACTCTGGCCACACGTTCAAATTTCAAATGATGCAAGTTAAGTGGTAAATTTAGCCATTTAATTTTTTCCGTGACCAAATTGCGAAATAAAAGTAAAATTTTCACCTTTGAAACCTATAAAAATACGAACTTAAATTACAAGAATTTTTAAATATATATGACCTAAAATCATTTCATGTATATTTTAATGCTCTATGGTTAGTTTTTTCTAATTGCCTATAACGCCTCAGACGTTTAAAAGAATGGCTGAGTATTCTTCTGAATACCTAAATAAACTAGGAACTTGGACGCCAGATAAAGATTTCTTCCCTTATTCTTCTGAACACCGGCAGTTGGCTGAAGGGCTAGGCAGTCGGCCGACTGCCTAAAACTCTTAAATACCTGCAACATACGTATGTATAAAATGAATCGTTACTCCCTCTCCCTCTCCGTCTCCCTTCTTTTTTCTTTTGACACCAACCCCCTGAAATCAATTCTAGATCCGCCCTGTATAATCGATTTTCTCAGGGAAAGAAAGAAAGGAGTGATTAAACAAACTTTTTAACGCTGTTTTCTAACTTCTGACAGCAAAATAAAAACGTTTTGAGTACAGAGATCAGGCAGATTTTGCCAAAATCGGAAACTATTTATGGGGTCGCAAACTTTATATACGATTTTCGCCGGAACTGTATGCTGAAAAATTCACCATCGTATTCATTCATCTATTTTGCGTACTTGCAACACAATTAAATATTCTTACCTTATAATGTTTTGTATAAAACAGGTTTCTAAAATTGAAGCATCTACACGAATAACGGTGGATACACATACTTTTTGTCAGCCCACTATTTGGAATAGCAATGTTGTTTCAAAGATCAAATATGATTTCCTGAATCATTCTCAGTTCAGGAAATCATATTCTGGTATCACAGGTATAAAAAGAAGAAGACTAAAATAATCCGGAAAGCAGCTGTGGTATTTTCCGCTTTAGTAAATTACGTTAATGGTTGTTTTACAGTTTTGACATTAGTTAACTGTACACTTGTACACAGTAAACAACTTTGCACATTACCGTAGAAGCAATTGCGGAGCCTCGTAGCCAGATAAAAATAATTAATAAGAATAGTCCGGATCCTTCAATTATTTTGTATCTCTGTAGTAATCCTGTTATTTATAGGCTAGAAATTTCTGACATGAGAAAACGAATAAGATATTCACATTTTATTGCTAAAATATACATCGAAAACTGTACGACACGAATGATAGCGATTTCACAGATAACAGTTTCCAGTCTAATAAATATATGAAACATTATTAAGCATGCAATTCACATTGGAACTGATAGCAGACCATTTTCTTATACTTATTGGAAAAAAAAAATAATTTTAAACTCTATTGAAACAGTATAGAGCAATATTGTTTTTAACGATATTAAAAGCCTTAAAATCTGGAAAAAGATGGGAAGCGAAAAAAAGCCAAAATTTGAACGCCATCCCCCTCGGTTAATATTTGTCCAACGGCAAAATATTTTCCCATAAATGACCATCTAATATCAAACTTTGCCAAAGTTTCAGTTCCTATAGAGAAATTTGATTTTTAAGTGGGTACGTTTGAGAAATAATATCCTATATGTATTACCAGAGCCACCCAGTCCAAGAAGCAAGGCATTTCCTCGAGGTTGCCTGAGAATCCGAGTTATCCTGCAGATAAGACTCATTGCATCTTGAAATAGGTATCAGTTCTTCGTTAATGAGTTATTTTTGTTGAGTATGTCGTATGTCGTAGGGAAATCAGAACGTTAGCTAAGGGCGTATACCGTTTTTAAGGTGAATCGAGATATTTATGATGAAGGGGGGCTGCCAAACATTTTACCGATTAACCTAACCTTAATTTTGAATTGAGCTATGTAATTATTATTATTTATTATATCATTAAGCCGTTTCCCTTTCGGGGTAGGCGTGAATTGCTCGGTGGTAAAGTAGTGATGTGTGGAT
>JAABKJ010009576.1:0-11170 GCA_011634705.1 Andricus grossulariae
CAACCTAAAAGATGAATTTTCAACTAAAATTATCAATATTTAACTGGAATATTTGAATTTTTAACCGAAAAGAAGAATTTTCAAACACGAAGATTAACTTTCAAGGAAAAAGATAATTTTCTACAAAAAATAATTTATTCTTGAACGAAATACGTAAATTTTCAACGAACCCCCCATAAAAATGTAGTTTTTTTTATTTTAGGGTCTTATTTGGTCGCTGTGGGAGGTAAGGGTGGGATAAAAATAAAAGTTATTAGTATGCCCGTTGGCACGTATTAATGTTTGAATTTCGAAAAAAAAAAATTACGGATTTTTTTTCTCCGAAAATTAGACTCTAGGAACGTTACATTCTTTAACTCATATGATTAGCTCTCTTTTTAATTAATAAAAAGCAAGCGGTCATTTCTCCGGTTTTCACGGTAAAATTGTTAAATTTTCTAGGTTAAGTCAAGTGCATTAAATGATAGTTGCACGTGAACAAATAAGTTTATTAATATTAGGTATCTTAAAGTATATTCTTAATTTCGTATTGCAATAAAAACTATTTGGATGCATGAGAACAACGACTAATATCAATAAAAATAAGTACTCTTGAACAATAATAAATTATAATTTAATTAGAGTGAACTGAGATAATCTGAAAAATCTAAGATCCATCAACCGTAAATAAGTAAATAAATCCGTATAACCTAGTAAACACACTCATATGTCCTGCAACTTTAGATGAGGTAGAAATCACTTTTCTAAATTGACAAAAATTATTTAAATAATGGAAACTTGAATTTTACTGCGATCAGAAGTAAATTGCCGGAGTTTTAATGAAATTCCCAGTCATTTCTCGGTATTTTCTCGGTCTTTCCCAGTTTCCCGGTCAAGTCGCCACCCTTCCGATTTCATACATCAAGAAAAAGATTAAGTTGAATGGCAGTTTCTCACGGGGTAGGGAGAGACGGTTGCGACTCTCGCATCGGAACGGCCGCAAGTGCACGAGTTCTCAGTCGAGTACGCAATATTATGGAAACGTTTCAGGCAGTCCTGACTGTTCACGTTTCGAGGGTACCAATTTAGTAACAAGGCCAATGCGAGGCAACCCCTAAAACTGTTATTATATGGGACTTGGAGTGTACCATATCTTTTGGTTGATCCAAGCAAATATTTTGCTTCATCCAAGAGAATATTTTAGTTAATTCAAACAAATGTTTTTGTTGGTCTAAGGAAAGATTTTCTTTGATGCATTAACCAAAACTTGTAGTTCATTAAACCATAGAGGAATCAGTATAATTCACATTGCTTACCATGGAATTGTGTCATCTTGTGCGAATTATTCTCATCTTATGATATTTAGTAGTTAAATCTACTAAATATCACAAGACGAGAATATTCCACGGCAAGCCATTTGCAATATACGTTTTGCAGAATACAGTCGAAGCTCTCAATAAGACCGCTACGAATAAGACCGCTTCCCGTCATCCTTGCTCGAGCTCGCCGAGGCGCTTCCCCCACTCTCACGCCGACTTCGAAAATTCCAGTCAGCCGCTACCAATAGTGCCACCGTAGAAATCGCAATTTTTATGGTTTCTAGAAGAGTTTTTTGTTATCTTATCCAAATATATAGAATATGAATTGTGATATTTTCATATTTTATAATATTTTTCGATATTATATTTGGATAATATTAAAAAGCTCTCTTAGAAACCATAAAAATTGCGATTTCTACGGCGACGCTATTGGCAGCGGTTGACTGGAATTTCGAAGTCAGCGTGAGAGTGGGGGAAACGCCTCGGTGACCTCGAGCAAGGATGAGGGGAAGCGGTCTTATTCGTAGCGGTCTTATTGAGAGTTTCGACTGTAGTTTATTTATTTGATTAAAAAATCGCTCTGTTGTTTTATACAAAACTTAATCACACAATCTTAGGTAATCACACAGCTTCATGTAATTTGGCGTATCTTTCACACAATCACTTAATCCCAATCGATTTTGTTTCCGGAACACATATTTTGATAAGAATCGCCGAAATGGAATATCTACTTGAATTTAAGTACGCGATCGTACCAAGTGCGCATGCATCCGTCGCTTTCAAGATGCTTTTGAAAAAATATGTTGGGTGAATCAACCAAATTTTTTGCTTGATTCTAGTAACTCTCTTAAATTATTTGGTAGATCCAACCAACAAATTTTGTTGAATCACTAAAAAATTTTCTAAAATCAACAAAACGATTCAACCAACAACTTTGCTTAATTGAAGCAAACGAATTTGGTCTGCCGAACAAAAAGTTTGTTCATTTAACCAAAATGTTCTCTGAAATCAACCAAATGCGGTCAACAAAACGATTTTGTTGAATGAAGAAATTTTTGTTTCTAGAACGATTTCCTATATGAAATCGTTCTATAGAGAAATTTGATAAACAAAATGTATTTGAAATTCCAACTTTTTGGAATAGTAATCATACTCATAGAGTCATACAGATGAATCTCTTTCTCCTCTCGCTGGACCAACACTCAGGAGTGAATTCAATGAAGCTGCGAGTACAGTTCTCTGGCTTTATTCTAGCTTGTGAGGGCTGTGGGCATTTATTAATAGAGATTAAACTCCGCGTCGTGTAGTGTCGTGTGCAAAGGCGCTCCCGCGCAGACTTTACGAGATGATACCAGTCATCTTGCTTCTTGCTTCAAGAGTGCTTCCAGAGCCCTCAGAACTAAATTCTCTAAACGTGCTTGTAAACACAACGATTATTCCAATCGATCGTCGATTGCCAATCAATTATCGGTAATCATCGATCGGTAATTCCAATCGGTTTGGAATAAAACTTTTACGTATATATCATCACTAATTAAACAACAATAGTGAATTGAAAAGTGATTTGTGTTAGTGATTATAGTTCCCTCTTGGATTATAAAAACAATGTGAATATGTAGGTCCAAGGATTTAGATTCTATTTTCCCTTGTTTCTATACTTTGTAATATAATTTAAAATGTAAAATTATTGGCTCTATAGTCTATATGACGGGCGAGGCTCGCCGGTGGATATCTCCAACTATTTGTTGCAACCTTTCTTCTATATAATTTAAATTCTTTCAATTTCCCATTTTCTCTAGTAAGATCAATTTTTAATTTCTCATGGCTCGTTGCAGATTGGATAGCAAAAATTGAAAATGTTGAGTTAGGAGGCTCTGCTAGTGAATCAGAAACGAAAAAAAAAAGAGAGACGCTTTCTCGAGGAAATAGAAAATTAGGGACCTGTTGATTGCGAGGTTGATTGGACGCTGGTCGAATTGAGTGATAATTTGGCAGAGTGTAATTTTCGATTATGGAGAGGTCGAATGAGTCGCCCCCGTTCTCGATTAACCACTCGGTACAATTGGTTCGCCAGTTCGATGCAATTTAAACACTTGGACGCGCCGACTGACGTAACTGCTATTATTACAGAGCATTAGACTGCAGTACAATCGAGACACCCTTCAATGTAACTCATTATTGCTTATCTGTATCGATTCTAATTAGCTCATCAATTAATTAATCGCTTTCCCCGAAACACGGCGGCGGATCGCCCAATTTCCGGTCGGGGTTCAAGTCCTCTTTTTGTAAGTTTCAGAACAAAATTCCATACGGATCTGTTAGGTTTTCAAATTTATTGTCCCGCCCTCTGACGTAATGACACACGAATGTTTGATCAAAATGATACAATGGCATACAACGCATGATTCATCATTTATCTTAATTTCAATGTTTCTGTATCCTAAACTCTAACTTAAATTACAGGGTGGCCGTTTTAATCGAGGAAAAAAATTCCCGACTTTTTCCCGGTTTGCAAAACATCTTCATGGTCATTGAAATAAAAAATTCGAACTCTTTTAATTAAAACTTTTTAAATTGAAGCTTGAAAAATTTGTATTCCAACAATCAATAATTTACACGTATAAAATGGAAGCTTTTAACACTTTTCAATTGAACAATTTTAAATTAAATGATGTTAAACTGCAACATTTTTTATTTTAAAATTTTATAAATTGAACAGTTCAAATATTTCTGGTTACAGTGGCCACTCTGAATCAATAGTAAGCATGTTCACTATGCAGATTACACTTAAAAATTAAGCAATTTTTAAAATGATTCATAAAATCAAGAAAAAAGATTGATTGCTGGTTGTAATTTGTTTTCTAAAGAGATGCTGAGGCTTATCTTGAGAAGAAAATAGCTCGGGTTTAAATTGTATATTTAACAAGCATTTGAAAAATAAAATCAGATATTGATCATGAGGGTTCAATAAAAATTGCAGCTATTAATTATAATAAAGGCCGTGGCCACATATCGTTACAAATAGCCGCATTTTTTCGGTACGTCTAGATACTACCTGCAATAAAATCTATTTTGATGTTTTTTAATAAACAATTTCAACATAAATAAAATGTTCTATCAGGTGCCTGAGGTTTCTTCTTCAAAATACGTAGCAATTAACAATGAGTCTAATTTCGTCGATTTTAAACATCATTATTAATCACTAAAAAGGTTTGCTGAATTTTGAGATTGACTATACGTAGAGTACAACCTTAACTTAAATTTTTATCCTTATTGACAACTATTGTCGTGAATTGAAATATTTTCAATTTTTTTATATTAAAATTTTAGGTTTTGAGCACTAGAATTGGGGCGAGAAATGCAGGATTTGTTGTGCTATATGGAAACACTGAATCTAATCGAGAAATTTTATGACACTTTCTTTGATAAGATGTAATCGGATGTTTGTTTATCGTTGAGTCAGGGTTGCAGGAATGACAGAAGCTTGTACACTTTTGGAAATAAATAAGGTTTAATTTAATGTTTCAAATCTAAAGGATATAAATTTTGAAATTTTTCATATGTTGAAGCATTTTAAAGCTAAAATTTAAAAACGTTAAAATTTATCTAAACGGTAATTTTTTAACCAAAATTCAAAGAACAACAATAGTCTAAAGCTTCTTCAATAGTAAGAAAATTCTAAAGGGTACCAAATGTGAAAAAAAAGGAATTTTAGAGGAACCAACTCTAAAATATACGGTTTTTGTTGAATACAAAAATCTTTAGAAATTAAAAAAAAAATGTAACCTCAAAAACCAAAAGCGACTAAGTTTGAACAAGTATATATACATTTTTTAAACTTCTGAAAATTTCTCTCATTTTATTTAAATTTTCAAGCTTGTGGAATTCAACAAAACTAAAATTCTTTATCCTTTGGAATTTGGCACCACGAAAATTCTAAATCTTCCACAACTCAAGCGAGTAAAAATTCTAATTTTAAAAGCATTTCATTGTAAAAATTTGAAGATGGTTTTAGAGCCGAATTCCAAAATTAAAGCATTTTCGTACCAGTCGCCCCCTATCAGAAAGGTATTATTAACGAAAGAATGTCATAATTTGAGAATTTAAAGCAAATTATAAAGTTATAAACCAGTTTTTAACTTAATTGGTCTCATGGACAGACCAATTGACATAGTAGAAAATTTAATGTTGTTATGAGAATATTTAATTAAAAGATGATTTTTCATCAAAACAAATTTCATTTCCGATTGTTTAGATAATTTGTTTAATAATGTTTCTTACGAAAAAACTAAAAGCACCATTCAAGTTTACGGAAAAAATTACATAGAGTCCATGTGGAAAATTTTTTCTCAACTCTATTTGTTATCTAGTATAATTAAATGCGTTAGCAGATGTCGTTCGATGTTATAATTGTTTATTTATACTACATAAGAAATAGGGTTGCGACAAAATTGTCTAACAGATGGAATACATGTAATTTTTCCCGTAGAATCAAATAGAGTTATTAGTTTTTTCGTAACAGACATTATTAAACAAGTTATTTTAACAAAAATTGAGCAATCGAAAATTAAAACTTTGTCTCCGTGAAAAATCATATTTTAATAAAATATTCTCCTCCCAAAATTCAGTTTTCTACTATGTCAATAGGTATGCTCATGAAGCTTAAAAGGTTAAAAAATGTTTATGATTTTATAAGTTGTTGATAAATTTTCAACTTGTGACATCGATCTTAAGACAGCATATTTTTTCTATAACAAACTAATATACTGTTGAATTTATTTAAATCAAATGTTCGTAATAATTAAATACAATTTATAATAGAATATTTGTTATTTCTAAGTCTGTCTTCATTAGTTCTTACTAACAATTACTGCATTTGTAAACATATTTTTAAATACAAAACAAATTCAAAAAGGGAGGGAATGTTGATTGCAGAGGAGGGGTAGTGGTAGTGGGGGATTTAGGGGCTGGATGTAGAAGGGAGTGGAAGTAGGGGAGGGGACGATAAGATCAAACTACTATAATTACTAAATTTTCAAAGTGAAATAAAAATATAAAAGTTAAACATTTTAAATACTACATTAAATAGGCTACGAAAACCTTTTTTGTAAGCGCATGTCGCCTACTTTAACTAATTTTTTCTGAAGGGGGTTGCTTCCATACAATATAAATGAATCACCTGAAGAAATACAACTCTGAAAACAGAACTAAAATAATTGCAACCTGAGCCGAAATTGCAGCCTAAGCAGAAATTGAAACTCTTGAAAGAAGCTGATTCCAGCTTTTTCTTTCTGATTCACCAGCAGGCAGAAATCCTAAACCCCCATGAAGCTACAGTACATAGTCATAGTGTAACTATAGTACTCTAGACTGCAGATGTAATTAGGTTCTTTGTTCAAGCAGTATATTGTGTTATGACTTTAATTGAGTGACGTCAGTGCAATCATCGAGAGTACCATATCCACATGAAATGCAGAAGCTTCAGCTTCAGCCATGAGGAGGCTGGACGAGCCGTTTGAAACTCGTCTCAGTGTGTTTTGAATTTTAATATTTGAACTACAAATTGTGTAGCTAAGAAATTCAGGGGATAGGAGTTTTAAAAGAGAATAGAGACGAGCATAGTGCAGCTACTATGCTCTAGTGGAGAACGCTTTTAGTCGATGACTTTCAAATGATGCTAGTGCTTCTGCTGTGCGTCATCATGAAGATAGCAGAGTTCTCTGTGGGGCGAGTTAGTCCCCCTTTACCAGCTCCAAGTCGACCGCCGCAGCCATGTTGCAACAAGCGAAAGCGACGCGATCGCCGACAAAACCGGAAGTCCAGTGACAAATGCAAATGCTGTTTCCAAAAACGTAAGATACATTTTTGGAAAAGTTGTTTTTACCCATGCAAATGAAAATAAGTCTCTTCAGAGTCTGCAAGACATCAGCTTTTATTCATGTGCAGAAGAATTTAAACAAAAAATGTCTTAGTTATTCTGAAAGTTCAGCAAAATAAAACAACAACGAAATCGAAAAAAAGCTTTGAAAAAACTTACACTGCACCATTTTTCTACACCACCCGGCTAGAGGTCGTTCAGGAAAACTGCCACTAAACAAACATGTTAGAAAATTGTTTGGCCTTTTATAAATGACTTTTTTCTGGGCTTTCAGAATGACCAAGAACAAATAGAAAAATTTCAAAAAATTCCTACACCGAATGAAGAATCAGTCTATAACCAGTGGAATATGCTAAGTGATTATTCATATATTCTTTTGTTTAAATAAAGACGAGAATGAAATTGCCGTTGAGTTGAAAAGGACACCAAGATATAAACAAAACAAAAACGCCTTACACAATATATGAACGACCCCTTAAGGAAAGGTTTTTAAAGATTCAATATATTACTTTGATTAATATCTTATTAGCGAAAAGGATGAGGCTCATACAAAAACTTCCGATTTCAAAATGATCAGAGTTTCGAAAACGGCGAGGGTAATTTAAAGTATTCAAAAAAGCATCTCTGAATTAATGAATCTTATACGGAACAAGTCTAAATCCGAAGCGTTTAAAATTGAAAATTAAACAATAATCGATGTAGAAATTCGAAGCCTTCAAAATCTCCATATGAAAAACATTAAAAATGGTGCAATTCACACTTAGAAGCCATCAAAATTGAACAACTTTTGTTTCTAGCTCTACCAACAGACAAATTACTCAAAATTAAGAATTTTGTATTCAGGGCAATCAAAACTCGTAAAATTAAAAAAGAACACGCAGAAAAAAATTCTGCTAGACTTACAGGATTTGCAATTAAAATAGGGACAGCATAGATTTTCTGTAAATATTACGGAATTTTCTGCATTTTATTACCGAATTTGCAGTTATTTAATAAATGTACAGATATTTTCTATAACATTTAGTGAACTCCTATTTTAACTGAAAATCCTGTAACTTTAGCAGACTCATTTTTCTCCGTGAAGCACTGAAAATTGTACAATACACTTTCAATTTAAAACTGCACAAGATTGAGAAATAAAAATTCTTATTTAAAAGATAATCTAAAATTATTACATTTTTAACATTCTCAATTTAATTTTTAACTATCAAGCGCTTTTAATTAGAAATGGTCCAATTCTCGAAATTGTAACCCTAATTTATTCGATTTTGAATGCCATGAATTTATAATAGTTCCACTATTAAAAGGCGTTCAGGTTTGATTTGCACGATTACGAACAATCTGAAGTTTTGAACAATTTTATACTTTACTATAGTTTCAAATTGTCAAACTTATGAAGTATATCAAACTAAAATTATGAGATTTTAGTGTATTTGATTTAAAATTATTCAACTATGAAGGATTTCAATTGGAAATTGAACAATATGGTTTACATTCACATTCTAGTAAAAGGCTTTTATTTCTATTTTAAACCCAACAATTTTGAATAAAATTGCTCAATACTTTCAATTTTAAATTCTTCTATTTTTTAAATCATTCAATGTTTGAGATTTCAAATTTGAAATAGAGCAACTCTTAAGGCTCTAAATCTTTTAAAATCTTGAAAATTCATTCTTCGCAATGATGAAGGCTTTCAAAAAATTCTTCAACTATTAAAGTTTTCCATTTAAAACTAGCCAATTTTTATTGAATTTCTAAGGAATTTAAATTATCTAATTTATCAAGTTTCGACTTAAAATTATTCAATTTTGAACCTAATACAAATTATTTAACTATGAAGACTTTGACTTCTAAATTATATAATATTGAAAAATTTTGAACCAAAAAATGCTGTATATTTTAATCTAATTTCCAAAATGTACATTTTCAAATTATGAACGCTGCCGTCCTGATGAAGAAACTATACAATTGCATTTTTGTCAAAAATGAGTTTTTTATATGGTTGGATTCATAATGAAAAGACGAATTTAACTATGTTAATCATTATTGAAAATTGTAATTGAATCTCGAGATAATTAGGTCTCAATTAGCATATCTACAGCGATTTTTGCGAAAATTCCTGATGAAGAAACAATACATCTGCAGAAATTCTAGCATATCTACAAAAATTCCAGCATTTGGGATAGTGCTAAACCCTCAGATCCTGATAAATGAAACACATCTGCACAGATATGTTTTTGCTCATGAGGATCTTCGGTTTTTCTGCAGTCCGATTTCCTGAAATCGAATAGCACAAGAGGGTAACTTTGAGCCACCGATCCTTCTTTTCAGTAACACATCTGCATTTTTCATTCGTCAAGTCAAAATAATTCTAGTTTATTGTTAATATAATTATTATTAATTATCTAAAATAATTATAGGAATATAATTGATACATTATTATCCTTATAGAAACTATCGTAACCATTTGGTGATATGAGAAAAATTGTTATTTTTTAAAATAATTCCGAAGCATTTAATTTTAAAATCGTGAGAAAATTGGACAATGCTTTAAAAAGATCACTCGCATGATTTTGCTGTAAAAAAACATATAAAAAAGGTTATGAATATTGTTGTAAAAATACATCCAATTCGCTGATTTTGCCAGAATACTTGAAGTAAGAGATGAAAATTTGATCGAGACCTTTTTTTGACAGTTCAAACTTTGATTTTTCGACATTTTTCTTTTGTTTAATTTTTAATTATATGTACGGTGATATACATGACATATGTAGTAAAAAAGTTTCAATAAAATTGTATGTCAAACAAAAACTTGATCCTTTATAGAGGTTTTTGTAGCACTATTTGGATTATAAAAACCTCTATAAAAGACCCAGTTTTTTTTTTGACAGAAATGTTTGTGAAAACTTTCTTACTGCCTATTTCATGTATAATAGTGTGCACATAATGAAAAATATAAAAAAAAATAATCTCACAAAATCAAAATATGAATTTTCAAAAAAGGGCTCGATCGCTTTTTTCATTTTTCACTTGAGATATTCAGGCAACATCAGATAATTAAATCCTGCGAAGAACTATAACTTTGAGTAAGAAGATTAAGTTGAAGTTAATTTTTCAGTATATTTAGAAAAAATGGGAAGATTCAATTCAAAATCGAGTTGGGGAATAATTTTTTGGGTATTAGATTTTTTAATGAAGAATTTTAACCTCAATGTATATTCAACTGACAGATCTAAAATTATTTGTGACAAAAAATTATTTACTTGGTTTACCGAACCACTCCAAATCATAGCCGTTTTACGCCACTAACAAATGTTATAAAAAGAATTCTTGGTTTACAATTCGAATCAGTAAACTGAAAAATTAAATTCAAAACCATTTCAGCATTTATAGAATATATAAAAAAATGTCCATTTAAATTTAGTAGAATCTGTAAAATTCACATATTAAAAATCTTTTCCTTTAATGGATACTATTTATTGTTAGAATTTTTCGTTATGCTTGTCAGTCATTAGGTGTGTTAATGAGACTGTTAAGCAAAATTGAATGGTTTCAATAAACAATAATTTTACCAAAGTCTGTACACACTCTTTTGTTTTATTTTGTGCTCAGACAATGATTTTTATGATTAAAATATCAAATTAATGACTTTTATATTATTGATACATTTTGTATCGACAAAACTTAACAATTAATTATAATTTAATAAATAATTAATAATTACATCATAATTTTATATTTTTATCAATTTTTCGAAAATTTGTCAGGAAACTCGGAGGTTCTTGAGGGCTGATTCCTGAATTCGGTAGCACATCTGCGCAGATGTGTAATAATTGGAATTTGCACTTTTTTTTTGTTTCAATGGATAGAGCATGCCCAATTTACCAAAGAACAATACTTTAAAAAAAACTCTCATACGTTAAAAGGTACAGATGCAAACGCGTTTTATTGAATATCTCGGTTCGTCTAAAATGCAGTTGTACAGTTTCTTCAT
>JAABKJ010009577.1:0-11170 GCA_011634705.1 Andricus grossulariae
TCCACAAGCAGAAAATGCGTTAATATTCAAAAACTCGAACGCGCCACATTAGCTGCCGCGCCGTATTCGGCGCCGCTGCCCTATGGAGCTGAAAGTTTGGGAAATTGAAAAAAAGGTACTAAAGAAAATGTATCTGTTCCTAAATGTTTATAATTTAAAAAGAAATTAAATTTCGGTAATTTAGGTATTTGAACCTGATACATAGTCATAATGCAAAAATATTAATTTAACTACTTGCAGAATATTTCGAGGTTATTGCTGACTCCTTAAAAAGGCATAGTGCGAAATGCGTAAGCGAAATAAAAAAAGCCTTTAAATTTTTGGAAAAACTTATCTCCACAGAACCAGGAAAAAGAAAGATTAAGGATGATTTAAAGTAAGATATATGATAATATTTTATTAATGTTGAGTACTGATTGTTCAAAGCTTTAAATAGAAGCAATACTGATTATTAACTTATTTTGCATAACTGCAAGTGATGAATTTCTTTTTTTCAGTCTTTGTAATGCTCCAGACACTACAAATATCAGTGCCTTGGGAACGCTTATAATTTTTTTGATAGAGGTATTTATTGTTTTGTACATCTTTAACATTCAATTAAACAATATCTCTTAAGGTAGCCGCTCAAATTTCAGTAAAGGTAGCAATTTTTTCAAACTGGACTGAAAATGGAATCATTCAAAGTGGGAAATTGTTAAATTTTAGGCGTTTTAAAATAAGAAATAAACATTCAAAATTGCATAGCTTAAGTCTTAAACATCTGTTTCATTGAGTAATTAAAATATGTTTGAAAATCTGAATTGAAAATTGTAAGTACGAAGCTTTTGAAATTAATTGATTTCGAATTTGAAGTGTGTGAAGATATACCTGCAATTTTCCGAACGAAAAATTACCGAATATTTAATATTATTAGTTCATCAATAATTTATTTTACCAATTCATCCATTTTTGCAGAGATTTTCAGGTGTAGTGCAATACAACGAAGTTGTGGATGGAATATCGAGCATTGATAACCTTTGTGAAGCAATGACGGACAAAAGAATCGGATCTCCTTTTCAACGATTGGCACTACTTATTAAGAATGATTCTTGTTTCGAGGCAGATTACAATGGCATACTGAATTATTTCAAAATTACATCCTGGAGTGACATTCCCGGTGACGGTAAGAATCGAAAATATATATACATATATTAAAAGTTAGTCATAAGGACAACCGCGGGATTTCACAGGGAGCGGGTGTCATTCAACAAAATTGCACCTGCGTATGGCGAAATCGCGGTAATGTTTCAGCTGTAATCACGTCACACGACCGTGAGATAGGAGGTTACTGTCTGCGGTCTGAGGAAACGGAGCGACACAGTAATGACTGCCTTCTGCATTTTCCCCGCAAGTATCTTAGCATTTCGTTGAAACGCAGAAATGCTTTTCAGGCTATTAACCAGAAATATATATATATATAGAGGGGGGGGGGGATTTGCGGAGGAAAAGCAGAAGGCTGTCGTCTTTGGGTCGCTCCGTGTCCTCAGGGTGCCCGCTTCCGTGAAATCCCGCGGATCTCCTTCTGACAAAATTGTAACTATATATCATTATTATACGTATTTTATTTATTTATTTGTAACACATATTTTTATATTAGTCTGAAGTTCGCAAAGTCTACAAAAAAACGAAAAAAAAAAACACAGAACAAAATTTAGTAAGTCCAAGTCAGAGCGCCATTTTAATCGAGGAAAAAAATTCCTGGTCATTTCCCGGTTTTTTGCCGGTTCGCGCAAATTTCTCATGGTCACTGAAATTTAAAAAATTCAAACTCTTAAAACTAAAAATGTTTTTATTTGAAATAATCAAAACTGAACTTCAAATTAAACTACTCATAGTGGAACTCTTTTGAATTTTGAACTTTAACTTTTAAAATAAAAGTTAAAAAAATTCGTATTTAAAAATGTTGCTGGTCAACGCTCAATACTTCACAGGGGAAAAAAACAAAGTGTGAATCTAACGCTAATTTCAGAGTACCATTTCTCCGCAACAAAAATTAGTCTTGATAGTGTCCGAACGAGATGAAACCCCATCTTCAAATTAGATGCAATAAAACGTATTTCAGAGTTTTTACTGTGTTTACTGGCATAAAATGAAAGCTTTTGGTACCTTTAAATTGAACAATTTTAAATTAAATACCGTCGAACTGAAAAATTAAAACTTTTTCACTTTTGTAACTTGTACAGTTCAAAGATTTCTGGTTAAATAATGTAATGCAAAAATTATAATATTATAATATAATATCGACGTTATCATTTTCAATTCTCTAACATTCAGAATAAATAAATAAATTTGTAAGAAGTTAAATTTTTTATATTAGGTCATTTCTCGTTGCAAATTGATAATTATGCAATTACTATTTATACATCAAAATATGTTTTTATCTTGAAATCTTTTTAAGTATTCTTTTAGAATTAGTTTTTAAAACTGAAAACCATTTTAAATTTTCACGGGAATCTTACAGAAAAAAATTATTATCTTGAAACCTTCCAAAATCTTTAAAAACCCTCAAAATTTTATTTCGACATCTTCACAAATCTACATTTTGTCTTACATTTTTTGAAGTAATTTCCAATTTTTAATTATTTTTTAAATGTTTTCAAAACTTCTAAATATTCCTTAGAATGATTTCAATTTTTTCTAGACTGTTTTAAGAGTCCTGAAAAATGAAAAAAATTACAGTAAAATCTTGAAGAACAAATCAGTTTCAAATTGTTAAATATTTTTGAAAAAATGTAATATTTTAGACTGAAACAATATTTGAATAGAATTCGAAATTTAATTTTAATAAAAGATTATAAAATTTCAATCGGACGTTTACATTTATTTAACTACTAAGGCTTTTAACTTAAAACAGTCACATTTCTAACGTTAGAATCTATCAATTATTTAATTTTGAACATATTCAGTCTCGTCTTGTAAAATCGATTATTGTTCAATTTGTAAAACTTGATCTACAGTTCAATATGAAAAATTATACTAATAATTTATATTTACAGTTCATCAACTTAAACCTCTTTTAAATTGGCATATATCATGTGATATGAAATTCGTGATATTTCAAGTGACTGAATGGATTTTTTTTCTAAAAATTTGTGACATTTCCAGTGAAAAAATAAATTCACTAACATTTCCTAGTCTTTCCCGGTCTCAAAAATAGACCGGTCATTTCTCTGTTTCCCCGGTTTCGTGGTCCGACCAAAAAATTGCATACCTCTCATAGTGTATGTGGCCCCTATCCCAAATCAACCACTTAGGTTTTGAAAAATCGGTAAAATTACATTAATATGAAAAGTCGAAATATTTTCGATGATAATGACAGAATTTATCGCCAGAAACAATACAAAAAATGCATTCATCTAGCGCATGTGGAATCCACACTTAATCAACCTGATGTGTATTTTTACCGAATTTTGAAACTCAAGGGGTTGATGTTTAGTGGTATCCACATGAGCTAGAGAGATGAAACTTTTTTTTTTGCTTTTGGAATTAAATTCTGTCTTTATCATCGAAAACATTTTGAACTTTTATATGAGTATCTCTTTGCAGAATTCTTTGAACTTTAGGGGTTGATTTGGGGTGAGTTCCACATGCGCTAGATATATAAAACTTTTGTTGAATACTTTTCGCATGAAATGTTGCTGTTACCAGTGAAAATATTTCGACTTTTTAAATTACTATCTTTTTACCAGATACCTGAAACATCAAGGGTTGATTTGACGTCGGTTCTACATGTACTATAGGGATGAAACTTTTCCGGGGTTCTTTTGGCACAAAATTCTGCTATAATCTGTGAGAATATTTCGACTGCTAAAATTAATGTATTTATACCATATTTTTGAAAATCAAGGGATTGATTAGAATATTTCGACTGATCAAATTAGTGTATTTTTACGGAAATTTCGAAAGACAATGGGTTGATTTGGGATGGGTTTGATAGAAACGAGCGAGATGAAACTTTATAAGGATGTTTTGGGCATAAAATGCTGCAATAATCAGTGAAAACCTTTCTACTCTTCTAATTATTGTATTATCAACGAATTTTTGAATACAAGGGGTTGATTTAGGGTGTGTTCCACATTGGCTAAAGGGATGGAACTTTATGAGAAAGCTTCAGGCATAAAATTCTGCCATAATTAGTGAAAATATTTTGAATTTATAAATTAGTGTCTTCTTACCGAATTTAAAAAAAAATTGATTTCAGTTGGGTTACACATACACTAGAGGGAAAAAACTTTTTACGGGTGCTTCTGGCAGACTTTCCAAATTGAACTTCTTTGTTAATTTTCAAAACTTCTTATTATAAATTTTTTATCTTGGCTCATTCAAATTTAAAATCGGTTTATTCTGCAGGCATCTAATAAAAAATATTTCAATCCTTACGAGAATTTAATTTTCAAATATTCAACATCAGAAGGACTGTAAATGAGATAAAAATACTTTTTATTTTGAAAAGCTTCAATATAAAATTTTTAATTGATCAAACTTTAGTTACCATGAATTATATTTCAATTTGTAAATTATACACTTCAATTTAAAACTGGTTAATTTCAACAGAATAGGAAAAAACATAAAATCTGAAACAACTTATTTCAAATATTTAAATACGGGTTTCTAATTGAAAGTTTTCAATTTTTGAATATTGTATGTATTTCTGAATTTTATTTAGATAGACAATGGATGTTTCAAACCTGTACCGAATATGGTTACTACTTAACGACAGACTCCAAAAAATCAATTTTTGGTTCCCTTTTGACCCTGGAATATTTTACTCAAATGTGCAAAGATGTTTTCGGGGACGAGTAAGTAAAAATTATTGGTCGAGTATTGAGCTCAGGCAAATTTTGCCATATTTAAAGTTTCTAGTCCGGCAAATTTTTGTGTCAATAAGGAACTTTCTGTTCCGATAATATTGTTATAAAATAGTACAATATTTTACTATTTTATCATAAATCATAATATTTTGATTTACGTTTTGTAGATATGATCGAATTTTACTGGAAAAAGGTATAAAGAGGACAAATACTATGTATGGAGGGAAATTGCCAGACGTGAAAAATGTTCTTTTCGTTAATGGAAACGTGGACCCTTGGCATACGCTTTCTGTTTTAGAAGATCTGAACGAATCCTCGCCCTCGATTCTTGTAGACGGTAACAAAAATTCTTTTAATTTTTATCATTTGAAACAAATATTTTAATGCTCACTTTATTTAGTATAATTATATAAATTTTTATAGGCGCATCTCATTGCTGGGATCTTAACGATGAACCGACAGACGTTGAAGAGGTAACAAAAGCAAAAATCAGGGAACGTGAAATCATTGGACAGTGGGTAAAATCATGGCAAATTGCAAACAAAATTTGATCACTACATGAATAAAACTGAACAAATAAAGAATATGCAAATCCAGAACAAAAAATGAAATTAAAGTTTTAAATAAAACTTTTTTTTTGTTTGTTTGAAGTACATGAAATTTCAAATTGTTAAATTTTGAGCAGTGCACTCTTAAACACGTATCTTTTCTTTCCATAACCCATGCATGATTTCAGTCCTTCTCAATGCCTATAAAGCGGGGCTACTTTTTAGTTTCTAGGAAGCAAAAAGTGACGTCAGAGGTGAATAATAAAAATTAGCCAGCGATCATAATTTACAATAAATGATCTTAAAGTGCCGAAAATTCTCGGAAGTGTTTTGATACTCTGAATTTCTGTGAATTTCCAAAATTTCAAAACCCATCCTAGGGACTTTTCACAAATCGTATATTTTTTCAATAATAGCCGAAAAAGTCCAGCTTCTCTTCCTAGGTGCATAATATACTATTCTTATACAGTCGTGTACGTTGTAACTCTACTTTTTCTTCACATTTTCCTATTTTCGCGAAACAACTTTCCGAAATAAATTGCAAGGTACGAAAGCGTTTTAAAATCGTTACTCTCGCATGATAAGAGTAAAGTGAGAGACGGGGAGTCGTTAAGCAAATTAAATGCACTCGCCTTTGTTTTGTCCTCGTTTATGTGCCATGGCTTTATGAAAGCATTCAGCTTTAATCGGCGCCTACGATATCTTCTACACTTTCTTGCCCCTTGAGAGTACGAGAAATGTTTCACAAACTTTCTAAATTTTCATTATCACTTGCAGCTTCAAGCTTCTCTGTAGAAAGGATACACAAGTTGACTTTAGAGTTCGGAGATTTCGGTTTAGAATTAAAAAGTTAAGATTAAGAATTATCTTCTAGCTGCTATTTAATCATTAGGATTGATCAATATTTTTTTATTTTTTATAACTTGTATCAAGTTACCGAAAATAAATTATGTATAAGCGTGAAATTATATGCTCCGCGATTTCAAGAAATGAGGCTTACAACGCGCACCTTTACTGCTGACACCCACTTTCCCTAACAACATCCCTCAGCTACACTCTTTAACATGCTTGTCTTTCTCAAACAAATCCCTGCCGTTCCCTTTATCACGCATTTTCTCTTTGTCATTATCTTTAGCCAACCACTTGATTCCACCCACTTCCCTCGGACACACCCATACACTACAAACTTATCGACTTCCTTTTTTATTGACCACGCCTCCTTTTTCTGATCATTTCCATCACCTACATTCTTTTTCAAATTAACATTTATTGGCCATGTCCCTAAAAAAAACTTCCCACGCCCATTCTTTCCATTATCATCCTATTAAACCATGCCCAATTTCCTTTATAACATACTTGATACGGCCTATTTTCTCAATCATGTCTAGTTTTATCGATTATTACCTTGCCCACTATCATTAACTATACATTTAACAACGCCCATTTTCATTCATCACGCTCACTTCCCTTGGACATGCCCATTGACTCCATTCTTAGCGACTTACACCTTTATTGACCAGACCTATTTTTGTTGACCATTTTCCTCAAGCACATTCTTTTCCGTATCATTATTTGTTTTCCATCCCTATAAAGACCTCTACAAGCATATATGTTTATTATAATGCTCTTTAAACACACCCTTAGCCACACCCAATTCCCTTCATCACACCCTTGACCACACCTATTTTCTCAATAATGTTATTATCCTCAGAAATTACAACGCCCACTACCCTTGGTCACACAAGTAACCACTCCTGTTTTTATTTATCGTGCCTATTTCCCTCAGACACGCCCATTAGTTTTGATCACGCCTACATTCTCAATCATTTCAAATAATATAAATAGTAGCATAAATTTTGAAAAATAGTAGCTAAATAGTATCATGCTATTTTTTCAATATTAAATTGAGGAGTTGACTATTTTTTATTCTGGTATATAATATACAATGAATATTATACATCTCCCAAGAAAACGCCTAAAATCATTTGGAATCTTTTAAAATACTCTAAAAGTTGTTATATCTATTCAAATAATTTCTGAGCCCTTGAAATCTGATGAGATTCTTTAAGAATTCCTGCAAAACTCCCCAATCTTTTTGAATCCTTTGAAATCTCTAAACTTCCTCGAAATCCGTAAAAATCCGTGGAAATCCCTTGAAGTCTTTTAAATATTCGTAATATCCAGCATATTTTTTAAAAATGCTTTAAATTTTAATAAAATTGTACACAATTATTTAAAACCCCTTACAAATTTCAGAATACCGTTCAATTTCTTGAAATTCAAAAAAAAATCATTAAAATCATTGAAATTGATAGAATCCCTTATATATTGTGAAAATCCCTAGTAATCTCAGAAAGATTGAGTAAAATCCCGTAAAACACCTTGAAATTTGTAATAGCTTTCAAAATTCCTTAAAAAATGACCAAATCTTTGAAAGTCTCTTAAATCCCATAACATCCCATAAAATCTGATAAGCCCCCTTGAAATCTTCAAAAATACCCTCAAAACTTTGGAATCCCTCGAGATCCTTAAAATATATTGAAATCCATTGAAATATGTTAATATGTTAATATGATGACCCGGGTACCCGGGTACCCATCGACGTACATTTTGTTGAATAACTTTTTCCCCTAAAGAAATAGGCTAAAATCCTTCCGGATTCTCACGATTTGACTCATTTTCCTTTGAATTATGCATTAGAAAGTTCTATTTATCTTCCTCAACTAAAAAATTTTCAATTTGAAAGAAGTACACGTATGGACCACCCGGGTACCCGGGTACCCCTACACAAAAATCGTGGAATTCGTGCGTGACATCCTAAAAAAATACACCAAATAGAAGTGAATAACCATTATTAGATGAATTGCACCAAATAATATCCATTTTTAATTGTTTATTAAGGTAAACGTGACCTCTACAGGTCAAATAAAGGTCAAAGTACGCTGTCAGAGGACCTCGTATGAATCTCGCAGAACTAGTGAAAAAAATTAACCAAGGCCATACCCTGGGTAACTTTCAACGAGGAATCTAAAAATGACCTTGGATTTGACCTTGAACCTCATTTCCTGGGTTGCTCCAAAAGAAGGTTTATGGTGATAAGAGTTTCATTTGAAATGTCCTTTAAATTTTACTTTAACATCAATATTCAAAATCTGAGCCCAATCAGCCTAATGAATGTGACCTTAAAATGACCTTGAATTAATTAATTAATCAATTAATTACCTTGGTTAATTTTTTTCACTAATTCTGCGAGATTCCTACGAGGCCCTATGACAGCGTTCTTTCACCTTTATTTGACCTTCAGAGGTCACCCCAACCTGTAGAGGTAACTCTAGACCTAAACACATTCCTGAATGTAACATTTTCCGCTCGTCTCGATTCTGGCACAAAAAATTGGAGTTCCCATTTAAAAAAACAAAGCTGACCTCAAAATGACCTTGAAAATTAGGTTCAAGGTCAAATCCAAGGTGACCGTTGGATTCCTCGTTGAAAGTATACATTATTAAAAGTATAATATTATTATTATATTTATCTTGAAATATCTTTATAAAACATCAATAAATCAATATACATGTAATTTTTTTGGGTGGTAACACAAGGGTAAAGAAGCCTTGAATTCTGTTAAAAACCAGAAACACTTTTCAATTTGTTTAAGTACATTGAAATCTATACAAATTCTTTATATTCTTATGGAATATTTGATTTTTTAATCCTGCAAATCCCTCAATCATTGTAAAATTGTTAAAAGTCTTCTAAATATTTTAACCTGTTTGAAATGTTACAAATTATTTTAAATTCCTTAAAAATTTCTATATTTCTTGAAATTTTATGTATACTCCTAAGATTTTTTTTTGAAATCGCATGAAATTCGTCAGAATCTTTTAAAATGCAATATGTTCTTTCAAACTTTGTAAAATTGTTGAAATCCCTTACATCTTTCATTTTTCTGCGGTCCCATAAAATCCCATGAAATCCATAGAAATCCCCTGAATTCCCTAAAGGCCCCTAAAATTTCATTTCATTTTATTTACCTTCTAAAGTTCTTCAGAAATTCTTTGAAATGTCCTAAAATCCTTTGAAATCTTTAAAATCCTTTGATATTTTGTGATGCCCTTTTAAAATCCCTCGAAATTTTGTAAGTCTCTCGAAATTTCTTGGAATCTTGTAAAATGCCATAAAAAAATTAAAATCCTGTAAAGTCCATTACAATTTTTTAAATCTTTAAAGTCCTTGGAAATCCTACGAAATAACACAGATCTAGTAAAATCCCTACGAAGTCCTGGAAATACTTCGCAATTCCGTCAATTATCTTCAAACTTATAGTATATCTGAAAGTTCCTTGAAATTTTTTGAAAGCGTTGAAACCCTATCAAATCCCTGAAATAAGTTAAAATCCTTTGAAGCCCATTTGAATTTATTAAATTCTTTCAAATCTCGTGAAATGTTTGGAAATCCCTTGAAATGTTTTGAAAATTTTGCAAATCTTTGAAATTCTTTGAAATGTAGGCAAATAGTACACTAACAAACAACGGGATCATTTTTGTTGCAGCTCAATTGTTATTGTGTAGAAATAAGATTTTTTTTCTCAAAATGAGAATACTTTAAGTGTGAAACTATGACATGAACATAACTGCATTCTTATTCCCTGGTGTCAGTGCTCCCAATTTGGCTCCCCAACCGCACTGCGCATGCATCGCACAAGCAGCCTCATTGTATGCTGATCGCGCGCTTATTTGAAATGATTAAATATGCAAATCAATTTTTCACAATATATAATAATCATAAAGTACAAAAAAATATAATGAATTATTTAAAATTTACATTGGTAAAAAATGTAGTTCTTCCTTTGAATTTAAAATCAATAATTTATTTGTGAAGAGTACAATCAAATAATTATTTCACCTTGCACTCTAAAAGACTATTTTTTGATCTGAAAATAAATTGTTATTATTTCCACAATGATGATTTATGATAAAAAATTGATTCACACATGTAATAGTTTCAAAAAAGCGCGCCATTCACAGCCAATGAGACTGCCGATGCAACGCATGCTCACTGCAGTTGGGGAGCCAAATTGGGAGCACTACTCTCTATTCCCTATTCCACTTTCGATGGCCGTAGCTAGCGGTCCAGTACTATATGTCGACGTCCAATATTCTTAGATAATATTGTCCGGATTTCTAATTATATATAAAGTGGCCATTCATCCTGTATTTCGCAGGACAGTCCCGCATTTGAGCCATATGTCCTGCGAAGATAAATGTCCTGCAAAACTTCCTGTAAAAGACGATTTTTTTTCAAACGTCCCGTAAAAATGTTTTTTTCTGCTTCGAGGATTCTGAGTTTCTCTCTAGGTTCTCGACCAATCAAATTTGAGATTTCAACATTGCGAGTAATATACATACATTTGAATAAATGTGTTTAATGACTCAAGACTTTCTTATTGTAAACATATTGAATCTGACCCTCCCCCCCCCCTCTTAAGCCTACTGTTAGCGTCCTGCATTTCAGCGTTTCAAATATGATCACTTTAATTATATATATGGGGCATAATTTCTCAAGTGTACCCACCACCAAAATGATAGTTGTCCGATCGGGCTAAGAATTGGCCTAATTGTAGTCCTATTATACAGTACTTTTCACACCAAAAATTAATTCATTTTGATAATTATTTATCAAAGTAGAGGGGGTTCATTTTTTGGTTTTTTGAAGCAAAGCCTTACTTTCAAACATTTGTAACTTTTTTCCTATTGCCTTAAACAAAATTTGACT
>JAABKJ010009578.1:0-11170 GCA_011634705.1 Andricus grossulariae
TAGAATCTGGCCAGCATTTTCGCCTCATATCTAAAGTCGAATGAACCTATTCCGGACTGGTTGGTGGAAAGACGCCTAGTGCTCTTCCCGACGATGGGCAACTTATCGGACTCTAAGAATTATAGGCCAATTACATGTCTGAATATGCTGTATAAGATCTCCACAACTATCCTTTATGCAAAGATCGTTCGGATAATCGGGCCTGTCTGGCAAGAGATGTTCTGCGTCTGCAAAGACGCAACATCCTACCAGCGCTGTCTATCGGTGAACTTGATAAACTACCAGAAAGCTTTGGATTTAACCCTCTATAGACTTATCTTTTATCTGTTCGAAAGCTTGAAGGTTCATCCACATATCGCAAATTGAATAGAGAGATTGATGCTGCTTTGGACCACCAAATTTACTATCTTATCTGGAAAATTTCGTTTGACAACTAACAACCTCATCTTTCAGAGACGTGTCTTTCAGAGCGACACCATGAGCCCTCTACTCTTTTGCCTCAGCTTATTGACACTATCTGTTGCACTTCGTTCACGTGGGATATCTAAAGATTTTTTAGGATGCTATAAAGATTTTTGAGAAGTATATTCGGGATATGGAACTGGAGTTTGGGTGAGAAGACTGCGTGCAAATTAAAACGTAGCGAGCAAACCCTAATAGTATGCTCGAAGACCCTGTGCCCGTCAACAGGAGCGCTATATGACACCTTGGCGTTGAAGAGACCTATAAATGCCTGGGCATGCCATAGATGCAGACCTATACAACTGTCGGCGAAGAACAAATTTTATGCGACGAACATGGTTGTCGTACCGGTAGAACTCTATTCATCGGGAGTGATTCGGTGGACGAAGAACGAGCTCAGATCCTCCGATGTCGAATCACAGAAGGTCAGCACATACATATACTCGAAAATGGACAAGACCCTCTTTGTAAAATGGTCAGAAAACACGAAGAAGTGGACAAAGGAGCTTTTCTGTACACAGCGGCGGAGGAGACTGCTGAAACACTGGGTGTTGACTTCAATATCAGGGGCGAGAAAAATAGATTAAACCTTATATATCTCGAGTACTCACTTCTAAAGACCCGTGCTCCTCTACAAGAGGATGCACGGCATCCTCCATACAAATGTAAAGATACGGAAAGGAAGTCGGGCACGGAGGGTTTTATTTTGGCGTGTCAAGACAATGTCATTTCGACTTTAGCATACCGCTGCCACATTTGAAACCAAGACATTCCTGTTGGTAGCCACAGAGCGTGTCATGAACAGCCCGAGCACGAAGGACACATACTGTCTAGTTGTCCAACTCATGCGAGAACGAGTAACATCCAAAGGCACAATGCGATACAGAGAGTTTCTTATTACCTTCTCTGACACTCTTACGGAATTAGCCCTAAAACCACTCCGCCAAACGCTCCTAGGCAATTAGAGTCAATTGTTAAAAATTAAAAGTGTGGAATGTACTGAAACTTCATATTCTCGACAATTCTTTCTATCGCGCACTCGAGACCAGACATAGTGCTCCTTTATTTCGAGAAATTGAAATTAACTACATAACATCTAGTATACCATTCAGAGGAAGGGTTCGAATATTCGCCCAAGAACTGAGGATTCTCCGTCACATACTGAATAAGTCAAAGCTGCTGATAATCAAGCAGCATATTGTTGAAAAAATACGGGTGTTATCTGACGCAAGGAGGACAGTACAAAAGAGAGAGAGATGGAGCAGAAAGAATCAACAGTTTCTCTCTGACCCATCGCATCTCTTCAGCGATCTCTCTGTTCCCGTCGAAAATCCACCCAAGCCCAACGAGGTAGAGACTTTTTGGAGAGAGAAATACAAGATCTCGAAAGCATGTCCATCAATCACTGCCGAAGATGTGAGAAAAATACTTAGGGGCCCGTAGATCTTTTCTGCTGCAGGACCAGATGTTATCCAGAACCTCTAGTGGAAGAATTTTACTTCTAACCAACATTTGGCCCGCATATTTACTTCATATTTTGAGTCGGTGACGCCCATTCTTCAGTGGTTCGTGTTAGACGAAGCAAAGAGAGGCTAATTGTTCAACCCAGAGAATTACAGGACTTGTTTGAACACGCTATGTAAGATCTTTACAGCTGTCCTAAACGACAGGATTGTTCGAAGAATTGAGCTTGTGTGGTCTCTGAGCTTCTGGATATAAGTGTTATTAGACACCTTGACACTTCAGAGACCAATATGTACCTGGGCTTGCCTTAAAGCCGCATTCAAGACGTAACATTAGTTAAGTAGTCTCTCCGAAGCAGAGGTTAGAAAATTTCACAAAAAAATGCACGGATACTTTCACAGCACTGTAGAAGATCAGTCCTTGTCGAAGGAGCAAATTTTTGCTTTCCTCAGATCATCAGGACTTTATTCAGGTATAGAAGGTTTCAATATTACATGCCAGGACAGTTTCATTTCCTAGAATACATAGTATTCAGGTTTCCAACTCGCGCATAAACGATATCTCTACAGAAATAATGCTACTTTAAGAGTGCTTTATTACCATCTTTGTCGCTCTTACGGCGTTAGCCGCGACCCAACTCTTCCGAACGCTCCGAGGCAGGTAAGGTCAATTATCGAAAATGAGATCGTTCTTTACGACTTCAAGGGACCAACTATATTCGTGCTCAAATTCTCGGCTTCGGCCGACTACAATATGACTGCCAAGGATATCACACAATTCAAGTTCGGAACACTTCAAGCTACATTTTTAACCACATAATAATATTCTGCAACCACTATGAACCTCCCTCGGTACTTTACGAAGGTGACTTCGGTGATTATCTACAATTTCTAAATGGTTTGTCGGCATCACCTAGAGCGGGTTTCCAAGTATTATTATGGCGTTGAGAATGTAGCTTAGAGTTTTACGAACGTGACTTGGGTGATTTATTATGTTTATGTAACTGAAAAAGAACTTGTAATCAACTCTTGTACAAGTATTTGTACCAGAATTTATTACAAGTTATTTATCAGTTTGATCAAACACGAACTTCAACGAGTTGAGTGATGTCAGCGATGTTTAGATTCTCCGATTCCTTAGATTTACGACTCAGATTCTAACCTAACTATTTCCATGTTTACTCAACTTGGTAGCTGAATCGAGAATCTATCCATCAATTTGAAAATATTTTAGCTCTGCGTTATTGACATAGTACAAGATCACGTGACTGGACTGACGACTTCAAAAAATTGAAAGAAATTGCAAGTAGAACGTTCTTGCTGCTAAACGCTCAATTTATCGGAATATGCAAAAATGTATGTTTTTCAAACTTTTACCCCAAAGTTCAGCAGAATATGTAACATAAATGGACAAATTTTTATCAAATCTATATTTACGTCGTTCAGAAGAAGCAATGAGCTCGCTATGTAAAGTCATGCCCCTAGCATACGCAGGCGGAGATTTGGATCGTATACGGAGAGGAGTCTCAACAGAAGAAAGAGACCTGGCAGGAGAATGTTGTCTGTCTGAAGAAAAAGTATTTTGTCCGTTACGAGGAACACCAGGAATAGGGGCTCCATTAGGTAAACATTCAAATTGTGAAGTTAACTCTGCAACAGAAAACCGAGGATTACATTTCTTTAAAGTGTGGAAAACTATTGCTAGAGTAGTTCACTTTTAGGAGTAGATCATTATAATTAATTGGAATATGCAAAAAACGTCTGTTCTTCAAACTTTAACTACAACATTGCGCATAATATTTAACACAACTGGAAGAAATTTTATCAAACATCACTTCAAGAAGTTTTTAAGCCAATAACCAGTAGGTACGATTCTCCGATCGTTCAAAGATGAATCCTTAATTGAACATGTGTTCATAGCAAATATTTAATTTTTTTTCAAACTGAGGAATTGCTTTCTAGCTTCTGAGTTTGAGAATCCATAGGAAGAAGGTTTGATCAAAAAATATTATCTGATTTCAAGAAAATGGCGGGGAATTTCTTTTCATCGTGGGACATGTTTTGAAACTTTGGCCAGTAATGAAAAATAGGAACTGGGATAGAATGCAGATGACCTTGGATAAACTTTCATTCATATATAGCTGAAAAATGTTTTGAAATGTATAGATATATAATTGTATTATATTCACCAATAGAATTAAGGATGACCATTAAGGTAAAGGTCTGAATATAAACCATTCCCATTTTCTGCAATGAGAGAAAACCCCGATTGATGTGTTAATAATGTAACTGTTAATAGTGTATCTAATAAAGATTCAGCTTCGTAGCTGTTTCAATAAAGTATGTATATGCTATCTTAATCGTTATCTTATCAAGTCCACGCATCACACTTGTCCTTCTAAGATAAGAATTCTAACTTTTCAATTCTTATTGCGAAATCAAGAAGAAGGTCCTGCAGATTTATTTTTGTTTTTATTTACAATATAATTTTAATTAAACCAGTAACTTCCAGGTTATTTACATTTTCAATGTTTATTTTTACGTAAAAACAACCTGCCATTTGAGCTTTTTACTCGTAAGAAATACATGTTTTTTATTAATATTTTCTTCATAAACTCATCCATAAATTATGCTTCTAATAATGATAATAAACCCGTTCTGCCGTATGAAATAAATTTTTGTACGATCTATTTCAGGTTTATAAATCGATTGTTTCAGTAAAAACAAGTCACCTTAAGTCTGATTATATCCTCACACCTTAAAATGTTTTATAATCTCTTCAAATATTCTTTCAAAACGAATTTCGTACAAGAAAAACCAATTTTGAATTTTCCTAGAAGTCATAATAAATTCTTTTTATTCTCTTAGAGCCTTCAAAAAACCTACATTTTGTTTGAAATTTTTTGAAGCCTTCATGAGACTTGAATTATTTTCAAATATTTTCAGAACTTCTATAACTCCAAAATGTCTTTTTAAATAATTCAAGATTATCAAAAAATTGTTTAAATCCCGCAAAATTAGAAAAATCATATTCAAATCTTTCAGATTCATTTTAGACGTATTTTAAAACTTTAGAAACTGAATATGAACCTGTTAGAACAAAACCGCAATCTTTCAAACCTTTCTGAAAAATCTTGTGGTCTAGAAATTATATCCTGATATCTAAAAATCATTTACGACATTTTCTTTTTTAAAATTGATCCTTCTTACGAAACAAATTTTTAGGCGATAATAACTGATTAGCTCAACTTGATATAGCCCTAAATCCGTGCATGGGGACTTACGGAATACGAATCATTCTCTCATTCATCTATTTGATTCTTAAAAACGAATTTGATGAAAAAAAGTGAAAAATAATATCTTGAGAAAAAAACGGCTTTTTTCTATAATTGCTTTGTATTTATATGCACTGTAAAAAACTTCCGTTGGAAGCTTCCAATAAATGTATTGGAAGTTCATTTCCGATACGTAAGGTAACGCTACAAAACATGATGTATTGGAATTTTACAATAGTTCGCGCGACGGTGACTTCACCAATTACAACTCTTAAAATACATGTAGGAATGAAATATAATCATAAATAAAAAAAATAGATGAAAACGTCAAGAATAACGACTGTTAGGATCAATTTTAACATCAAAATATTTAAATTTCAGGCTTTTTCTTATATGAGTTCCTCTTAATCGTTTAATTTGCTGCAAATATTCCTAAAATATTATATTTTTGATAAACTTCGGTATAATATAATTTAATCATTTTTGCGACTAAATGTCATTCCTCTATTAATTCGAAGCATTTTTAGCGAAAGGAAGTTTTTTGACATATTATAACAATATTTGCTAATATCTGATAAACATATGATAAATCTTCTCCGAAAATATTCTCGTGAAGATGAAAACGAAACCTTTTGTATTTGTTTCAAAAAAGTCTGGCTTCGGGCACTGATGAAAGATTAAAGCCTCGGGGACCATCAGACATTGACTTTTTATTATTATTTGTAATTATAAGTTACCTGTAACATCGTAAGGCGACTCCGGATCCAGAACAATTTTATATTTCAGTCTGAAATTATTTTCTAATTAAATTAAGAATGTGGCAGATTATGCTAAAGATGCTCAACTCTAAAATACAATACGATTGAGCGCGAAGAGCCTACTGGAACTTCCGAGATTTCATCTGGAGTCAATTCTGTAATCGTGCCGCTTTCCATGTTGATTTTTATCCGGGCGTTATTTTGAGTGCGATAACTATATGTGTATATCCCACCAAGGTAATAAATACTCGCTAATGTTGCAAAGACGTCACCATCAAATGTTGATAATACAATTTTTTCTTGGGTTGGCACGGGCCCAAAGACATTCCGTTTTACGAGTATCTGAATTCCTTTATCCGCAGGAAAAGTGTATCTTCGAAGTTTGAATTGCCGGTACGGATTCTTTAAGGAAGTAAGCCTAATAAATTCAAGTTGATCAACTCGATATATACGCGTATCAGAAGCAGCAATGAGCATGGAAGATGGAATCATGCCCCTAGTATTCGCAGGTGGAGATCTGGATCGTAAACGAAGCGGAGGCTCAGCAGGAGGAAGAGACCTGGCAGGAGAATGTTGTCTGTCAGGAGAAGAAGAATTTCGTTCGTTACGAGGAACACCAGGAATAGGGCTTCCATCAGGTAAATATTCGAATTGTGTACTGAACTCTGTAAAAAGAAACAGACCATTATATATTTCTTTGAATATTAAAAACTATCACAGGAGAAGGTCACGTTTAAGAGTTGTTCATTTCAATTTATTGAAATATCCAAAAACGTATGCTCTTCACACTTTGGCTTCAACATTTACCACAATATTAACGACAACTAAAAGAAACGTTACGAACTTTGAGTTCTGAAAAATTTGAAGCCAATAACCAGTAAGTAGGAAAGCTCGTTGAGGAAAGCTGCATAGGCCCTATACAGCGTGTTCAGAAAAGTTATTGGCCTGCAGTTCCCTGGGACAAGTCGCCTTTGTTTTGTAGAATTACACTGTGTCCTAGCACAAGCCAGTGCGAAATGGAGACATCTAACTTTAAATATTAGCAGAATATGCCATTTAGATTTAGTTTAGCCTATGTTTACATGATGAGATCTTGTAAACCTTTCTCCAAAACGACTCTACCTGGTTGGACCTAATTGAAATTTCGAAAGAAACAAGGAGAAATTTGAAGAGGCCCGAGGGGTCAGCGAAAAACTGTTGATTTATCCTGACCCATCTGTCCCTCTTCTGCATTATTTTTCTTGCGTAGACGGCTTACCACACGGAAAAAGTTTTGGCACAGCAGACATACCTACTAGCGCATGAGCAGTGCTAAACACTAGGACGAATCTTGTCCTTTCGTTTGGCATAGCTGGTGCGCCGTTTTGGGACAACAGACGTGCTACTGTCGCGCAAGCGCTATACTAACTATGTAGCTCAACTCAGTTTGGCGCGTCTGCTGCGCCAAAATCGCTATAACAGTTGTGCCAAGCCATACGTACAACTGCCGTACTATAAGTAGCGCGTTTGCTGTGCTGAAATTCTTTCAGTGCAGATGTTGTATAGTCAATCACACACTTAACACGAGACGCTTTCTGTCTTGCCCGGCTAATCTTCTTGTTCAAATGCAAGCGTCTTTTGGCCTTTTATCCATATTCTGATTTAGCCTTCGAATTGAATCAGCTAAAGCTCTCGCCGCACAATAAACTGGGCGGTTTATGGTCTAGAGGTCGGATTCTCTCGAGATATCCTTACAAAGAAAGGCATTCATTCCAGGTAGATCTTGGGGCTCAGCAGGAACCTGGATGTTAAGGTTCCTTGTTGTTCTGAATCCGCTATTATCTCTCAGGGGGTGCCTGCCTAACGCGATTGGTCTTAATGTAGTTCCTTCCTCATCATATTCGGCTTGTTAACGCAGCGGTTGGAGAAGCGCTATGCTTTCACATTTAGTTTCGAGAATTAGGCAGCTAGATTTCGCAAAGACTTTCGCAAAACGTGCCGAAGCACTTGGTGTTCCTGGCACCATAGTCGATTCTTTCACTCAATGTGAGCGTTTCATCGGTTCGTCGTCGTGTTACAATCCAAATCACTTTCAGCACCCCGAACTCTAGGGTGATCGGCACTATTTGATGACGCATTGCCAGGTGCTCTGCATGTTCGATCGATTTGAATCGCATTTGCAACTGCTTATTAATTATTGTAACCATATTCAGCAGAAACCCTTGGTATAGTGTTTCTTTTTTATGTCGGAAGATGAGAGACGGGAATCTTTTAAATGGGACACCATGTATATAATGAAAAGATATCTCCGCCACCGCCGCTGTGGCAGGAATCTAGGGTATGGAGCGACTATTATACCGTGGGCCACATTTCTCAATACGCACATTGCCATATTACGATATGCCATTACCCCAGTTCACACTACATAAATACCCTACTTCTAAGGAAGTCCCGGGAGTATCCCAACTGTGCTAGTTGAAATTAAGATCTGCGCAGGTGGGATTTTCACAGCTGTGCACACTAGCCAGACTCACTGTAATAAGGTCTGTAATAAGGCCTAGGTGAACACCGATAATTTAATGAAGGTCGGTTAAGAAAAGAAGCTTTCCATGAATTTCAACGATAAAAGGTGATAATATAGTATCATTCAGTCGATGCGTATATAGATAATTGTAAACTAAATATATTGAGTAATGATAATCCTAAACGAACGATATCTGATATATGGGTAATAAATGTGTATGTGTATGCGTGAAGAAGTATTTTAATATCTTCGACGTTTTATAGTCAATACATCATTCACATGATACGATACACTGCAAAGTAAACAAGTGAATGATTACTCGTATTATGAGACTTACAGTAACTGAAGGCGTCTAAAAAAATACGTCGTATCTCGAGAAACGGTCGTCGACGAGAGGTAGGCCACTTTCAAGAGTAGATCAATTTAATTAATTGGAATATGCAAAATCCTTGTTTCTGCAATTTTAACTACAAAATTTAGCACAACACTTAATACAACTGAAAGAAATTGTATCAATGATTAATTGTGGCAAAATTAAGGCCAATAACCAGTGAGTACGATTCTCTGATCGTTCAAAGATAAATCCTCAATCGAAAGCTTCTTCTTCACCAATCTTCAATTTAAAAAAGTGAGAAACTGCTTTCTAGCTACTGAGTTGCAGAATTGATACGCAAAAGGTTCAATTGAAAAATATTATAAGGTTTCAAGATAATGAGAGAGAATTTTTTTCACTCGGGGGTCATGTTTTTGAAACTTTAAACGGTGATGAAAGATGGTAATTGTGATAGAATGCGGATAACGTCGGAAAAATTGTCATTCGTATGAACCTGAAAAATATTTTAAAAATTAAAGATATATTATAGTATTATATTCACCAATAGAATTAAGGATGATCATCAAAGCAAAGATGAAAGTATGATCTAGCTCCATGTTTACGGTGAGGGGAAATTCGATTAATGCGTTAATAAAGTTAACAATTAAAAGTGTATCTGAAGAATATTATAGTGTTTCATTAGAGTATGCTTATAATAGCTTGTTCGTTATCTCATGGAGTATAAGCAGCGAGCTTGTCCTTATGAGATAAGCATATTTATATTTCATAATTCAGTCCAAAGTAAGAAATTCGATTACCAAAACCAAGGCTAGTTGGGAAAAAATTAAACGAATTTTTCAAATAGGCCTTCGATTAAAATCTGTGTGTCAAACATACATTTTTTCAAGCAATTAAAAAATATTGCGGACACCTTTATAAGGGTCTAGATGATTCTATTGTGTGAACAAATAATTAATTGTGAATCACGCTGTTAAATAGTTTGTTCTTGGACCCAGGCGCCAGAGATTTCTTTTAGTAGGTATCGTAGAGTAAAATGAAAACAACTTTGTCTAAAAATATTTGTTTCCAAAGATACTGTGCCTCGACAAAGGAAGATGAGCTATGTCACTTTTGACGGAGTTTCAATAAAAACAATAATATTTGACATTAATTAATTTAGTTTTAAAAAAGTATTTCTGTCAATAATAAAAGTTGTTACATCGATAATTTTTATATGTTCCAAAGTTTTTTTCATGATGATAATCTTTTCTCTCTTTAACGATAACATCAAAAATATTATTGCAGTTATCAAAATTATAATTATAAGTCAATTTTTTCTGGAAGACAATACAACTATCTTAATACAAATAAAAATTTAAGAATAAACAAGTGATAGGCTCACTTTTTTCCCTTAAGTTTACCAAATGAAGACACCTATGTCTTCCTTTCAGATCAAAATAAAAGAAAACGATGTTGCTTATTCAATTAAAGTTTTGAAAATTTTATAATTTAAAATTTAACAATTTTTGAATGTGAATGGTTTTAATAAATAACAAACTTTTGAACCAAAATCTAACTAGTTTCATTTCCTGCGATTATTCTTCTTTTGTTATGTATTTATCTTCCTGTAGGAATCTTTCATTTTTCTGGAATGAAACTGTTAGTGTAAAGTTATAAACTTTCTTTGAATTACCTTCGAAAAATGCTGAGAAAGAACTGGAATGTTGACACCAAGATTCTGTAACATCGCCTGTATAAAAAATTGAATTAAAAAGTTTAATAGAAAATTTTATCAAAACATAACAAAATATAAAAATAGTAATTCTACATGTATATATCATTGAAAAACAAGGTTAAACAACCACCGCAGTGTCCCACTGAGAGCAACTGCCATCTAAAAATGTCACCGGCTTCCCGTAGAACCGTGGTAATACATGTCTGTGTCAATATTTTTGTTAAAAGCTCACGTCCAAAATGTGATTCTTTTCATGAAAAATCAGTTTTAGCGGATAACAACACTTTGTTGTGCGATCTTTTCAGGTATCTTAAAAAATTAATTTCATTCTGTTGAAAACATTCAAAAATCTACATTGTACTCGCATTTGCCTGGGCGTTCGACCAGGGGAGAGGAAAACTGCAGAAAACCATCTCCCGAATTTAGCCGGAAAAGAACAATCCGTTATGTTCCTTTTTCGAAATTTGAACATTATTAACACGTGCCACCGGGCACTTCAAAATCCCATTTAATTAAAATGGGGAAATTTTGGATTTTTGAAAAATTGAACTCATACTTCAGGCTTTCATCGAAACGTCCCAAATTTTTCAGGGATTGAGAAAAAGTACCTATGGAATAAAACCATACTAATCACTTTTATTTTACCCCCCCCCCCCTACAC
>JAABKJ010009579.1:0-11170 GCA_011634705.1 Andricus grossulariae
ATAATGTATTTTGCTTAAATATGTTCTGTTTGGTAGAAAATTAATCTTTTTGGTTAAAAATTTATCTCTTCCTTCCAATTTCGTTTTTTTTAAATTAATTTAAAAATCAATTAATAAAGAAAGAAAAGAATCTCTCTTGCTGAGTAGGAATCTAAAATGATAAATTGTATCAAAGGAACCCAAAGTATTCCTTGAAATCTTTCCTTTGCAAATCGTAAAAATCATTAGAAATACCTTGAAAATAAATTAAATTTAGCTTATTCATTTAACTTTTCTAGAAAAGCGTTTAACTTTCGAGAAGTCTTTGGAATCCCTAGGAACTCTTTAAAATTTTATTTTATTTTTTATAATTAATTTTATTTTATTCCTTGGCGATTCAAACAAATCTTTTAAATTTGATAAAATCTCTTGAAATACCTTAAAATCCCTTAAAGTATTTAACATCGATATGAATCCCTTAAAATTTATTTTAATTAAATTTATTTTTCAAAGTTTTCTCGAGGTTCCTTAAAATCTTTAAAAATCCTGCAAAATTATGAGAAACCTCCTCACATTTTTTAAATCTCGTGAAATTCTTTCAAATTCATGTATTTTGTAGAAAATTCGTCTTTTTTGCTAGAAAATTATTCTTTTAGTTTGAAAACTCATTTTTTCAGTACATGTCTCAACAACTTAGATGAAATTTAAATCATATTGTTGAACATTAATTTTATTGAGTACAAAATTCATTATATTAACTGAAAATATAAATATTCCATTTTTGATTGAAAATGTCTTGTTCCTAGATGAAAATTCCACTATTTGGCTGGAAATAAATATGTTTTGTTGTAAATTCCTCTTTTCTGTTAGAAAATTTATTTTCTTTATTGAAACTTCAAATACTTGGTTGAAAATCAAACCACTTTTTTAAAAACTCATTTTATTAGCTAAAGATCCATCTTTCTGGTTGAAAATTGTTTTTTTTTTAATATGTTTTTTATTGAGAATCAGTTTTTTGAAGTGCAAATTCAACTATTCCATTTTTGTTTGAAAATTAATCGTTTTTACTTAACGTTAAAAGTCCAACTGTTTGATTAAAAAACAATCTATTTTTGTTCAAGAATTCGACTACGTGGGTGAAAATTCATCTTTTTATATTTGAAAATTTAACTATTTGGTTAAAAAATCAACTATTTTGTTGAAGATTCCTCCCATGGGTTGCAGTTTGAACTATTCGGTTCTGAATGCGCCTGTTTTGTCTAAAATGAATTTATTAGTTGAAAATTCCACTTTTTCGTGAAAAAGCTCCCAAATCCCCTGTTTTGAGAGTTAAAATTTTAAGCTGTAAAGTCTGATAAAATATTATGTTTGTTTTGTGTCTTATTTTATAAGTGGAGTGGTAGAAATATTTTTTTAAATCGCGTGACTTATTTTTTGAGCGGCCCCTATGATATACTGAACCACGTTTCTCTTTTTGGTTTATATTTAACTTAGACCAGATCTGTCCGGAAAGTGACCTTGTGATCAAACTTGTGTCTTTGGATTCCAAAAACTATTGTTTCGGAAATTTTGAGGAAAAATTTGGGGATGAGCCGCGGATAACACTTGCCCATTCATCGCAGCTTATTCTGCAATTTCTGGTGAAACAGAGCCTCACACAACTTCAGCAGTACCCATACAGTCCTGGCCTGGCTCCCTCTGATTTCTGGCTTTTTCCCAAAATTAAGTATCTTATAAAAAGGAAACGATTTCGAGACGTAGAGGAAATAAAACAACATGCGACAAAGCATCTGTTAGCTATTCCGAAAGGTGCTTTATCGAGTCCTTCCTAAAGTGAGGTCGCCGGAAGAAGGTTGTGGCTTCCATATAGGAGTACTTTGAAGTGGCTATCATTGCCATTGACCAGAAGTCACTCCTGGCAAACAAGTTGGGATACTTTCCGGACAGAGCTCGTATAGTCTTTTTCGGGAACAAATGAAATGAATTCGCAAAATGATTAACTATCAGCATACGCCTTCCTGATGTTGATCGCAGTGACATCTAAATATATTTCATTAAATATATTGATGGTGAAGCTCTCTTGGACCCTTTGTAATTCTGGATACTTAAATGTACGGAATCTACATGAATACGTTTCATAGGCATTATGACTCGGTGCACAGGGACGGTACCAATTGACATTTAACACGCAGCCCGGTCACTTGATGTTATATGGATCTGTTGGCGCAGTGTATCGCCCCGGGTTTATGATCTCATCGGACGATTGATTTATGTCGGCAATTATAGCATATACGAGTGACGCACGGCTCCGTGTCCGGAATGAGTTATGGGTGTTAATCTCGGGAAAACCAATGAGGGGACCACCTTCTCCGCCCCCCGCAACCCCCTCTTGAGCATCCTCTGTTTTCTTGTTTCTTTGTTTTTTGCCTAGGGTTCTCTGATTTCTCTTTTCCTTTCTTGTCATGACTTTCAGGCTTTTACTCTACCTGATCAGCGAAGGCGCCATCAGGACGTTTGGACATCAGCCAATCCGCGACGACGGCCAAATATTAATACATGTTAATGTGGCGTGTCGCATAAAAATACTCGGAATAGGTTCCACTTCAACACGAGATTCTTTCAGTCTGGGATCAATCAACATTTGTTTGTTGCAGGCATTACATTTTTTTAGGGTGACTGCTTTCCCAGAATTGGAAAACTGTTCAACGGGTTCCCAAAGGTCGTTAATTTTCCAGCTGTGATAAACATTTTCAAGTCATTTTTAAGTTGTAGTATTATAAAGGTCGGTTTTTTTTATCAAGACTGAAATTTCGAGACTAATTTTATTCTTGTTGCGACTTGGAAGCATTTAAGTTGTGCACTGTACCTTACAGGCTTATAGGGCGTAAGTAGGTACGGAAGGTATGGTTGGTACCAGAATGTCAGGGAGGCAACGCGTACGTTACCAGTTATCTTCGGTCCATATCAAATGCGACTTCCCTCCGCGACCATCTCGTACATTCCCTGAGAAGGAGAACCCTTTCGGCTGCTGTTTCCTACCAAGGTTCGTGCCCTTTCCTACTGGCGAGCATAATGTCTTCGGATCCATAGATCTCACTCTTTTTAGTCAAGAGAGCATCCAACTTAGGGTAGCATGTTTATACTTGCTGATTAAATATCAGCCGCATAGTTTATATGAGTAGCATTTTTCGTTTAGATTTACTTTGATGATAAGGAAATGACATTGAGTTTCCGAAAATTAATCTGCAACTGAATCAAACTAGACACAGAGCTCTTCAACCAATCGTAAGATGATCATTATTGGATCCAAAATAATATATGTATGCACCTCAAACTTAAAAATATCTTAAACACTATCCATTGGTAAATGTTAAAATGAGTTTAAAAACTTGATGTCGTCTCAAAACAGGTGATTGACATATCCTGGTAATAGGTGTAGCTTATCAATGACAAATTTTTCTGTTATGTACATTGTGCATGCATCTTCACTAAGAAGGGATCGATTCACTGAGCTATGACATGACGTGGCATATTTTTCCCCCGATAGAGCAAAAAATATCATAGTATCTTTATAAATCTCCGTAAGTTATTCTGCATGACTTCTACTGACATCATCGTTCTGCTAATTATCATACACTTGTACCACTTTATTCTGACCATCTTTCAGATTTTCATTGGAAAATTTGAATCTATTTCTCAATCTGAGTCATCAAAACCACAATCGAATTTGGATGAATAGCTTTCTGTGAGAACCATCATGCAGATTTTGAAAAAACCTTGACCACCATCAGCCATTTCTTGAATGACGTAACTACTAAATTTCGTTCTTTCAAAACAGCTTCCAGTCATTCCTCACCATCTGACAAGCAACATGTCTTTTTTATTTTACCGTATTCTTTTTTGTGTGAAATTAAAAAATTCCATTTATGTAAACATCCTGTAGTGTTTTTGATTTTTAGGAACATTTTCAATATAATATCCAAGGATAGACTTTTTACTCGTACTTCTCAAAAAGTTTTGTATCCAGGACGACTCTTGATCTAAACTCTGATGTACTGAAACTTGATTCTACATTTCGAGTCGCTAGTCCGTAAGCCCTTGATTCTAGTCCTGCATAACAATTTTTCGTTTCAATATTGAAAGAAAAACTTGCTCTTAATGTTTCTTCGGAAGTTTCTCTGAAAATTTTATCACATTTTTTTTAGCCTTAGCGGAAGTTCAAGAAGAATGGTGAATATCTTTGAGTATTTCTTGAAGACATTTTTCACAGATTTGAATCGAATTTCTTGAATCATCAATTACTTGGTCAGTTTTTGGCTTCTGTGTGATACTTGAAGTACCATAAAGTTAATAAGATTCATCAATATGGATGGAAACTTGACATTCATTAGAATCATCAATATGGATAGATACTTGACATTAGTGATTTCTGTCTTTCTCTACTTTTATATGCCCCTTAAATATTTCTGTTAAGCATCATAGCAGTTTTAGCAGAGTAATCCGACACTAAGAAGACATTAGGCAAACACTTAATGAAAACGTGGATTCAGATATTTTGAAATGTTCTTTTATAGATTTTATTGAATGATTTTTGATTTTTTTGGGTGTACAGAAAGAATATGGTTTATACTTACCAATGATGATGTTATGACAAAAGAGATTCAATGTGAGGACTTTAGAAAACTATCGAAACCGCCTTGACAACGAAGGCTGTTTGTTAAAAATATAAAGACGGCAGTTTTTAAATTCTTTTCAGCATGTTCTATAAAATAGTTATTTTTCAGTTATTAATAATAGTACCAGTCGATAATTTTTCGGGAACAGGATCATCTGATATTTTCCTGTTTTAATTTTTTGAAGCCTAGATATGTACAAATAGAGAACCGTACCCAGATTTTGATGAAATTTTCATCATACCTATGATTGGTTAAACCTACTATGTGGAGATTCTGTAATCCTGTTTTTTTCTTTGAACAAATAAAAAGTTATTTATTGTGGTTGAATGATGAATTCTTTATTCATTTCAAATCATTTATTTAACTAAGCATGTACAAAATTGATTTATATACGAATATATTTCTAGAATAAGAAGAGTTTCATAATTTCAATGAATAATTCTGATGAATAAACATGATGAATTTAAAATGAATAGGGATAAAATTTAGACCAAGAGTTTTTACTTTGCTGATGTTTCGAATTAAAATATTGGGAAGATTAGCGAAAGTCATTTAAAGGTTATATAGGCGAAATTAGGATGCATCGTGAATCATGAAAATATTAAACACTTTGTAAACATGAAATAGCGCATGGATGATAAATATATGAAGGAATGATAATAATGGACAATGATCAAATAAATGAAAATCAACATCCAATAAATAATGATTATAGTGCATCTAGAAAATAATACTTATGAAAATTGAAGGTTAAAGCCGATTATATTGTTTAAAGGGCTGCTAAAAATGTTTAGGTTGTTGCATCAGATTTAATTGTAGATGTACACTCCTATCTATTCAAAACAACTATGTGGACCTCTCAACAATTAATCGGATGTTTCAACTTCACATATTAAAGCTTCTGTAGATCCCTTAAGCTATTACCTTCTTAACACCTTGATCGTGTTAGACATGGATGATGCAAGCGATTTTTTGTGGTAGACAAGATAATTATTGCCACGCTGTAATGGTAAATATTGACAACATGACGCAGAACACTTTAACAGTTTTTAATATTTAAGCAAAAAACACATTTGACAATTGCGCACAAACCTCATCGATTCTTGTCAAGTAGGAGAACGTGAATTCTCAAGAACATATATTCAGTGGAGCGAAATGATGTTAATTACACCAATATTAGAAATCGAATTTGAATTATAGTTGGGCTTTATAATATTCATTGAAATTCTATCTCCAAGTACTCTCCAAGCAATTGGATCCTCGACTAAAATAAAGTTGGATCAAGAAAAATACTTTCATTTAAAACTATGTTCATAGTATGACAAGAGGCAGCCCAACCGTTTTTAAGATAACACAACATTTTGATGTTTTTTTTTAATTACTAAAATTTTTCTATGGCGTAACTTCGAATTGGTCAAAAACAAAACCCTTTTGTAAAATCTTTGAAATTTTGTCGGTTTTCACGTATCTGTGACCAACTTTGAATCTTTGAATCTTTGAAAAATTTTGGATATATTTTCGAATTTTGAACATTTTTTTACTGGTTTACGTAAAGGTGGTCGAGGACCATTTTCCTTTAGAAAACCCAGAAAATGTTGTCAGCTTTTGCGTATCTCTCTCCATTTTCAAAATACTTCAAAATTTTGATTTTGTTTTGAATTTTGAAAACAATTTCTTCCCTTTTCCCTACGTTTACAGAAACTAACCATGAATGATACTTAACTCGACTTGAATACTCTTATTTGTATTTTTAATTTTTAATATTTTATTGATTTATTATATTAATTAAGTCAGGAATTTTAACTCGCAGTAATTGTATAGAAATTTACTATGAATTTAACTTTTCGCGCCAAAGAATGAAAAATGAACCTACCTAACCAGAATTTAAAAAAAATTCAGAGAATTTTATTGGTCAGGGAAAAGTTAGGGAATTAACAAAACAAATCTTGCTAAAGTCAGGGAATTTTTATAACTTTAAATAATTGCCAAGAAGAATAAATTTGAAATTATTTTATTCGTTTATAAAAGATTCTAGATTAAAAATGTAACAATTTTAATATTCTGGTATTTGAATATTAACTAAACAATCTTCTTATAAGTAATTTTTTTTGCATTGTATTCATATTTCTTTTTTTTTTGCAGTTGATTCATCTTGAAGATTATCTTTTTAGCTATAAATTTCATGATTTGTGTGAAAATTCAACACTTTTGTTAAAAAGTCATCCTTTTTGTTTGAAAATTCGTCTTTCAGGATTAAAAATTCGAATATTTTCGTAGAAAATTTACTTTTTGTAGAAATTTCATATGTTAGTGTTGAAAATCCAACTGAAATCTTCTTTGAATAAAAATTTAAGTATTTTTTTTGAAAATTTGTCTTTCTAATTTAAAAATTCATTTATTTCAGTAGAAATTGCATCTTTCTTGTATACAAATGCAACTGTTTTATCGAAAATTTGTCGGTTCGGGTTGAAAATTTAACTATTTTCGTAGAAAATTCAACTTTTATTTGAAATTCATATTTTGATATTGAAAATTCAAACTAAGATCTTTTATGGATGGAAATTCAACAATTATTTTAAAATCTTGTCTTTTTAATTAAAAAATTCTTCTCTTTTATCAGAAATTTCATCGTTCCTGGATAAAAATGCGAATGCTTGATTGGAAATTCAAAAAATTTGTTAGTCATGCTTTTTGGTTGAAAATTCAACGGTTTTGTTGAAAATTCATCTTTGAGGGTTGAAAATTCAAATATTTTCATGGAAAATTTACTTTTGTTCAAATTCATATCTTAGTGTTGAAAATTCAACTAAAATCTTCTTTGGATAAAAATTTAAGTATTTTTTTGAAAATTTGTCTTTCTAATTTAAAAATTCATTTATTTCAGTAGAAATCGCATATTTCTTGGATAATAATGCAACTGTTTTATTGAAAATTTGTCTTTTCGGGTTGAAAATTTAACTATTTTTGTAAATAATTTACTTTTTGTTCAAAGTTCATAACGTATTATTAAAAACTGAACTGAAATATTTTTTTGATAAAAATTCAACTGTTTTTTAAAAGATTTGATTTTTTAATTTAAAAATTCCTCTATTTTATTAGAAATTTCATCTTTCCGGGATAAAAATGCAACTGCTTCATTAAAAATTCAACAAATTTGTTAAAAAGTCATGCTTTTTGGTTGCAAATTCAACTATTTTGTTGAAAATTTGTCTTTTTAGGTTAAAAATTCAACTATTTTTGTGCAAAATTCACTTTTTATTTGAAACTCATATTTTGATATTGAAAAATCAAACTAAAATATTTTCCTGGATAAAAATTCAAGAATTCTTTGAAAATGTTGTCTCATGAAATTTCAAAATTCATCCATTTTAGTAGAAATTGCCTATTTATTGGATAAAAATGCAACTGTTTGGTTGAAAATTCGACAATTTTGTTAAAAAGTTTTGCTTTTTAGTTTAAAATTTAACTATTTTGTTGAAAATTAGTCATGTTGGGTTGATGATTAGACTATTTTCGTAGAAAATTCACTTATTGTTTAAAACTCATACTCTGATATGGAAAAGTTAATAAAATCTTTTTTTGATGAAAATTTCATCTTTCTTTGATAAAAATGCAACTTTTTGTTTAAAAATCAATCTTATTTTCTTGAAGATTCAACTTTTTTGTTCAAAAATTGTGGTTGTACCACTTTGTTAAGAAATCACTTTTTTGTTGAGGATTCATATTTTTAGTTGAAAATTCATCTATTTGGTTGAAAGTTTAACTATTTTGTTGAAAATTGATCTTTTTAAATTAAAAAATCAACTTCGTGAGTAAAACTTGAGCTAATATCTTCATTTTATTTTTAAATTAAGGTTTATGCCATTGGTTGAAAATTTAACTATTTTATTAAAAATTAATTTTTTTCTGAAAATTCATATTTTCTGGTTGAAAATTCAATTTTTGTACAGAAAGTTTGTCTTTTGGCTTGAAGTGTTCTACAATTTAGATAAACTTCTTTTTCTTTCATAACTGAAAAATCTTTATTAGTTGAAATGTGATCTTCTTGGGTTTAAAATTCATTTTTTTAATGAAATCTCATTCTTTTTATTGAAATATCAACAGTCTTAATTTTTTTATTGACAATTCGTCTTTTTAGGTGAAGAATTCAAATATTTTGTAAAAAATTTAATTCTTTTGTTGAAAATTCAAGTTTTTATTGAAGTAATCTTTTATAGTATAATTTTTTTGTTTACAATAAATAAATTTGAAAATTTCTATTTTGTATCAGAAATATTGTTTTTTTTTTCGTTTATGAAAGACTCTATTTTAATATTTATTTGAATATCAATGGTCAGGGAAAATTAGAAATTGGTCATGGAAAAATCATATAATTTTGCAAAGCATGTATTTTCTCTAATATAAAAAGTTTCCATTAGGTTTTTCATTAATGAACGTAATTTTAGGAAAATCTCCAATTCAGGAAATTAAAAACAAAAAAATCTGTTAAAGTCAGGGAAATGTTATAACTTTAAATAACTGTCAAGAAGAATGAATTTGAAATTATTTTATTCCATTTAGAAAAGATTCTAGGTTAAAAATGTAATAAGTTTAATATTCTAGTATTTGAATATTAACTATTCTTATTAGTAATATTTTTTCCTTGTTTTTATATTTTTTTGTTGCAGGTGCTTCCTCTTGAAGATTATTTTTTCAGTTTTAAATTTTATTATTTGTTTGAAAACTCAACAATTTTGTAAAAAAGTCATCCTTTTTCTTTGAAAATTCAACTGTTTGGTTGAAAATTCGTCTTTGAGGGTTGAAAATTCAAATATTTTCTTAGAAAATTTACTTTTGTTGAAATTCATATCTTAGTGCTGAAAATTCAACTGAGATCTTTTTTGAATAAAAATTCAACTATTTTTTTGAAAATTTGTCTTTCTAATTTAAAAATTCATTCATTTTAGTAGAAATTGTAATCTTTTTTTGATGAGAATTCAACTATTGTTCGGAAAATTTGAATTTTTAATATAAAAATTCATCTATTTTATTAGATATTTCATTTTTCCTGGATAAAAATTCAATTGCTTGAATAAAAGTTCAAGAAAGTTGTTAAATTCATACTTTTTGGTTACAAATTCAACTGTTTTGTTGAAAATTCGTTTTTTTAGGTTGAAAATTCAACTATTTTCGTAGAAAATATACTTTTTATGTGAAATTTATATTTTGATATTGAAAAGTCAAACTAAAATCTTTTTTTGGATGAGAATTCAACATCTCCCTAAAAAATGTTGTCTTTTTAAATTTCAAAATTCGTCTATTTTAGCAGAAATTGCATCTTTCTTGGATAGAAATGCAACTGTTTGGTTGAAAATTCGTCTTTGATGGCTGAAAATTCAAATATTTGATTAAAAATTTATTTTGTAGATAAAGAATCCAACTATTTAGTTAAAAATTCAACTTTTTTTCTTAAATTCAATTATTTTGTTCAAGATTTAACTATTTTGTGAAAAATGTAACTGTTATGTTAAAAATGCATCTTTCTTGTTCAAAAATTCAACTGCTTTGCTGAAAATTCATATTTTTGGATTCAAAATTAATTTTTTTTTCTAGAAAAGTTATTTTTTGAAAATTCATTTTTCTTGGTTCAAAAATCAACTATCTACTAAAACAGTCGCTGAAAAATTGTCTTTTTGTCTTGAAAATTCAACTATTTTGTTGAAAATTTATTGTTTTGTTGAATTTCAATAATATAATTTTAACCCATTAAGTTCCAACTGGACAAATTTTCACAACGGATTTCAATGCTTGTATTTTCTATGAAAATGAATTGTGGAAAATATGAAAATAAGCGTTTCCGACGTACAATTTAATAAACTTTCAGAATTTGTGATCATATTTCTTGGAAAATTTAACTGTCAAAAGCTGTATATGATTTTAAAAAAAACATGATTGAAAAAAAAAAATTTGTTTATGCCAAACTTTCACTTTCATAACATTTAAAATTTAACGTTTAAAGTACAGAAATTGTATCTTCGAGACGTGAACTTGAAAATTTAATGGTTTAAATGATGATCAATTCTAATAACTTTTTCTTTTGTAAAATTTTCGTCTACAATCCATCGTTTTCGAGTAAGCAATTCCGAAACTTTCACTCTCCAAAAAAATACAAGTGATGACCACCACCCAAAAACAATTTTTTAAATACATTTTTTCGAGTTTTATTTGATACTATTGTGAGTTTTGTTGGATACTTTTGTGAGTGTAGCAGAATTTGGTACGGGAACTGTTCGCCGTGTTACTTAGAAAATGTCGAATTCGTTAGCCAAGCGTCGAAAAAGATCGGTTCACCTACAAAATATTGAAATTGAAGAGCGAGCAAATGGCAATTCTGACGCTTTAGTTATTCCTCAGGATGATGACTCCAGCTCTTCTGAATTAGAAGATTATCGGAACTCGCAGAATGATATTCCATCGGTGAGTTATTCACATGTTCTAAATAACTATGAAGAGAGTCAATCAAAATTAGAGCCAGA
>JAABKJ010009580.1:0-11169 GCA_011634705.1 Andricus grossulariae
TGATATAGCTGGTAGTCACTTGTCTTTTATCAGATGTTATGACAAATCTTGTCCGCCACAAGAGCATAAGCTCTTTTGTGCATCTCACTATTTTTGGATGCACCTCCAGTCACTCAAGGAGCTTAATAAGTAGCTCATGGTTCGTATTATCGAATGCCTTATCGTAGTGAATCCATCCATGGGCAGATTGCGTCGATACCTGATCATGTCCTGGGTAATACACCGGTCTATTAACAGGTTGTCCCTGCAACCTGCCAGCCCTCTCTTGCATCCACGTTATTCAAATATTGCACTCCATACTGACTCGATAGATTTTAATTTCCTCTCTTTGAGGATGCCAGTGAATAGCTTGTAGCTGGTGTTCAAACAAGTTATGGGCCTGTAGTTCTGTGGACTTGACAAATCTCCGGCCTGACGGATCAATACCATGCGTTTATTTCGATTCCTTTAGAATCGAACCGAAGGGACTATGACAAAGCCACCGAACGCGTCCTCGGGTTGCGGACAGAGGATCCCTGTATCAAAGGCTTCTGCTGGATATGGTTACAATTGCTAATAAGCAGTCGCGGACTATTGTCCAGGGATGGTCTTGAAGAAATAACCCCTAAGTGAAGGCGTGACAACCGTGCTTAAAGCTGAATGGCACATGGGCGAGGTGTCTTAAACTGTGCCTCTGGGATACCAGGCGATCTCTCAGAGTATGCAGCCTTATCCTTGCATGCGGTGCTCTACAAAGACGGACAAACCTTTTCCCTAGCTGCTCATCTGAACAACAATAAGACCATTAAACCACCAAAAAGATGTAGACGTGGTTCAAAACTATCGAACGCGCAGAACACCCGAAAATCGGTCAGCAAACAATACCGAACACCCTAGAGTTTGGGGTGATGCAAATAATAATTTAAATGAAAACACAACGATGAACCAGCGAAACGTCCACATTGAGTGGACGAATAAACTCAAGTATCACGTGCTAGACTGATACGATGCCAGCATTATCCCTTTTCGCGGAGGCTTTATGGCGCGTATGTACACCCTGTGGTGTCAGAAACACCCAGAGCTTCAGCACGTTTCACATCAGTCTTTGCGAAATCAACAGGCCTACCTCTTGAAAAATGAACATGTACGCAGAGCGCTTCTTCAACCGCTGCTTGAACACGCTGCGGACGAAGATGAGGAAGCGATATCAAGGCCAACCGCGGAAAGCAGACACTTTCTGAGAGATGATAGCGATTTCAGGACAAGGAGAAACATTGGCATACTGGTTCCTCCTAAGCTCCAAGATCTGACTGAAATGAAGGCCTTCCTTCGTGAAGATATCTCAGAGGATTCCAACCTCTGGACCATCAATTGTTCAGTCTATTGTGCTGCAAGGATTAACTGATTCAAATCTAACGCTAAAATCGACGATGGATCAAAAGACCAAAAGACGCTTGTATCAACTGAACAAGAAGATTGGATGGGCAAGACAGAATGCGTCACGTATTCAGTGTGTGATTGACTACATAACATCTGGTAGCCCGTTCACGGAAAGGGTTTGAAATTTCGCTCAAGAACTAAGCATCTTCAATCATACACTGAACAAGTCAAAGCTGCTGACAATCAGGCAGCACATTGTTGACAAAATACGGGTGTTATCTGACGCAATGAAGAGAATACAGAAGAGGGAGAAATGGATCAGGGAGAAGCAACAGTTTCTCACTGGCCCATCTCGCCTCTTCAGTGATCACTCCATTTCTGTCAAAAATTTACCCTTGCTCAACGAGGTAGAGACTTTTTGAAGAGAGGTATACAGGATCCCAAAAACACTGGAGTTAGAAGAAGATACTGATAATATTATCCACTTCAAGGAGTTTTGCGACATCCTCATAATAGCTGAGGAGGAATGTTCATCAATCACTGCCGAAGAGGTGAAAAAAGAACTTAGGGGGACGAAGAACTTTTCCGCTGCAGGACCAGATGATATCAAGAACTGCTAGTGGAAGAAGTTTACATATTCACCTCATATTTAAAGTCGGAAACACCCATTCCGCAGTGGCTGGTATTAGGACGCACTATACTCCTACCGAAAAAATGCCGAAATTGAGCCTGTGTGGCGAGAGATGTACGAACAACGTAGCTCGAAAAAAGGTGTAGCAGGTTGTCGAGAGAACCAGCTAATTGACAGGTGTGTCTGTAAAGACGCTGCGGCCCATCAACGCGTGCAGTCAATGGCCTGGACTGACTACCGGAAAGCTTTTGATACAACCTCTCATAGACTTATCATCTGTATATTGCTTGTGGCCACTCATATCACGGTCATGAGACGTAGCTACAGACTTCTCATTGAAATTTGATGTCAGTTGATATGATAGATTAGGATGTGAAGATGAACACAGTTTGAAAATTGGTTTTTATGATTTTTTTATCTTAATCTTACTGTTTCTAAGGAATTATTTGCTACCGAATCTTGATTGAACATTTCTTGAAAATGAAAAAATAGCGTGCTGTTTTTCCATAGGGATTTTTTAAATGAATACTTGAAGCTTTTCTTGTCTATTAAAATAAAAACAAAAATCACGTCAATTAAAAAAACATCCGAAATATTTTTTCTTTTGACAAATCCAGCTCAAAATATGATTTTTTCTGAGAATTCTTTAGGCCAAGTTTCAAGTTGTACAGTCAACATTGATTTGCGGATTAGGACATTTAAAATTAAATGCCTCATATAGGAGACAAAATGTATAAATAATAAGTTTTTCAAGACTTTTATCAGAATTAAAGAATACTATGAAATCGTTAGCAAATTTTATAACAAAAAAGAGTCTTCACCTTTATTCACTTACCAGGTGCAAAACAAATTACCCTGATAGCCTGTTTCTTCAATTCCACTCTTAAGCTAGTAGCCCAAGCTCGGATTGCACTTTTGGTAGCTCCGTAAATAGCGAATCCAGGTAAAGGTTCCACAGCGCAATGACTTGATATAAGGATAATTCTGCCCTGACGTATCCTAAGTAAAGGTATAATCTCCTTTGTGATCCTCATTGTACCAGCAAAGTTTACATTAATTTGGTTCATCATTTGTTCTTCTGTTTGCCACTCGAAATCTCCGACGACCATCAGTCCAGCATTATTTACTAGTGCATACACACCTGTAAGTAATTCCATCATGGTTAATGTAAATCACATATATTTAGGGCTTATCACTGAAAGTATAGAACGGACGTTAATGTCAATACAAATGCTGTAATCCTGCAACTTCAAACGATTTCAATTTGTACCTAAATAATTTGAAATGTTTCAATCTAAAATTATCAAACACCTTCAATTCAAAATTCTTTTTCATTCGCAATTTAAATAGCTTTAAATTTCAAAACAATTCAATATACTGAATACTAGAAATTTGAAATACGTCTCAACTATTGAAGCTTTAAATATTTTTGAAATTGCGATTAGCCCTATCAAGAACATTGCAACATTAAAAAGCACCTTTCTTTTTACAATTTCTGGTGTATATATTTTAGATTTTTTGGTCGTATACTGCAAAATATTTATAATCTCCTTTAGTAAATTTCCGATTTTGTAAGCTGTTTTGTAGGCTAGATATCTCTTTCCTCTTTTCAGGAAATCAAAACTTTTCTACTCTAAAAAAGTTACCAGATGCAAGAAAGTCGTTTCTCATACACAAAAAAGTGTTGGAAAAAGTTTTAAAAAAGCTAAGAGATTTAAATGGTTTAATTTATAATACAAACACTGTAAATTCGAAATCAGTTCACTTTTTCATGTTTGGACTTGCAATCATTCAATTTTAAAGGATATAAATTACCATTGTGAAAAATTAGTAAAATGTTGTAAGAAATTTGAATTTTAAATCTAAACATTTACATACTTCAATCTAAGAGCCGCTGAAAGCATTTAATTTAAAATGCGTTGTATTTTCCTTATATTTTCGTCACACAAATTTCCTCATATTTAAAGTCGGAGACGCCCAGTTCCAGAGTGGCTGGCGTTAGGACGCACTACACTCCTACCGAAAAAAGGCGACTTGTCTAACCCAGGAAACTGCAGGCCAGCAACTTGTCTAAACACGCTGTATAAGATCTTCACAGCTATCGTGAATGGTTGCCGAGACAACCTGCTAATTGACAGGTGCATCTGCACAGACGCAGCAGTCCACCAGCGCTGCGTATCGATAGCCTAGATTGACTATCGGAAAGCGTTCGATTCAACTTCTCATAGACTTATCATTTGTCTTTTGGAAAGCTTGAAGGTTCATCCACACATAATGAGATGCATGGAGAGATTAATGCCTCTTTGGCAAACAAGATTCACTATCTCATCTGGAAATTATCGTGTGACAAAGAACAGCGTCACCTTTCAGAGGGGCGTCTTTCAGAGCGACACCGCGATCCCTCTGCTCTTTTGTATCACACTTAATCAAATATCTCTCACACTACGCAATCCTCCTGGGCACCTTTACAGTGATAAGATCCAGTGCAAGTCAACTTCATCTTAAGGGAGGACGTATTACTAACGTTCCCGGAGACCCTGAGCTTGCGGATATGAATCCTAATAGACATCTTGACACTCGAGAAATCTATACATACCTGGGCGTACCTGAGAGCCGCATTCAGGTCATAACATCAGTGAAGGAGTCTCTGCGAAGCAAATACAAGCTTCTCCTTCAAGCTCTTTGGGGTTTCAATCTGTCAGCGCTAAACAACGTGTTTGCGACTCACATGCTTGCCATTCTGATTCAACTCTACTCGTTTCAATTCGTCCGTTCCGCGATTATACATCCCACACCGTCAAGGTGGGCGCGGACTTCTAAATATGTGATGTCTTTATAATTGAATCATTCTGGGTACAGCTTACACCGTCGCAAATGGAAGAGATCCTCTCCTCAAATCGGTCGGGAAACACCAAATGATTGGCAAATGTGCTTTCCTTTACAAAACCGCGGAGCAGGCAGCCGATACCCTTGGCCTGAATCTTAACATCAGAAGCTAGGAAAGTGCATTACTCCATAAATATGCGTCACTTCTACAAGGCAAAGTGAAGAAAACAGAGGTTAAAAACTGCCACCAACAGCTCCTCGACAAGAAAATACATTGAAACTTTTACAGAAATGTAGAAAATCAGCCATTTTTGAAGGAGCTAACTTTTGCTTTACTCAGATCATCAGGACTTAATTCAGGTACAAAGGGTTTCATTTTCGCATGTCAAGGCGGTGTCCTTTCCATCTTAGTATACCGTGACCGCATTTGATGTCAAGAAGTTCCCAGCGATATGCGTACAGCGTGTCATGCATACGCTGAGTACCTAGAAGATATACCTTGCTCTGCCGAACGCTCCGAGGAAGACAGAATCAATTGTCCCAAATGAGAAGTGCCAAATTTTCTGGAACTGCGACTTTCGCGTAGCACTATCTATTGCACACTCGATGCCTGACATCGTTTGCAGGATTTCGAGAAATAAAATATAATCGTGATCAAATTCTCAACTCCGGCTGACTAGAACATCACTGCCAAGGAGAAGGAAAACGAGGAGAAGTGGAAGCCGTTTAATGGCTCCAAATGTGCAGTTTTGTCATGCGATTGCAGTGCAATATGATAAAAATAAAAATATGATAAAATGAATGATAAAATCATTCTTACTCAAGAGATATCATTTTGCATATTTCTGACTTTAATCAGTGTGGGCGTGTGACCGGCACAGCGGGACAAGTGACAGCTAAAAAAGTACCCTTTCTATGACAATAGTAATTCCAGAAGCAAGCCAAATGGCCGAAACAGATGTGATTGAATGAAGCAGGACTGTTTCAATGTCTTCAAGATGCATTTGCGGATCAGGTCCTCCGAAAATCGAAACCTAATTGCGAGTATTAACCCGATTAAAAATATTTTCGATATAAACAAATTTGTAATATAAATTCATTTTAACACTCCTGCAATCCTGGATATCTTTTAGAATGACTTAATTTTTTTTTGTGAAATTCACATTATTTTTTAAAGTTTCAAAAATCTTCACAAATATTTATGGAACCTTGACTTTTCAAAATGAAAAATTATTAACATTTTTCCCCAGAATCTTTACGCCATTATTATGTTATTTTCAAACCTTTAAAAATGCTTGAAAAATTTATTTCAAATGCACTCTAAAAAATGTCTGGTTAAATCAACCAGAATTCTGGTTAAATATGCCCTTACTATTTTTTCTGGTTAGACTTACCAGAATTATGGTTGAATTAACCAGAATTTCTGGTTGATTTGAACGAAATTCTGGTTAATTCAACCATAATTCTCGTTTGTCTAACCAGAAAAAATAGTAAGGGCATATTTAACCAGAATTCTGGTTGATATAACCAGCCATTTTTTTATTCTTCAATCACATCTGTTTTGGCAACTTGGCTGGTTTCTGGAATTACTATTGTTAAAGAAAGGGTACTTTTTCACTGCCACTTGTCCCGCTGTGCTGGTCACACGCCCACACTGATTAAAGTCAGAAATATGCCAAATGATATCTCTTGAGTAGGAATGATTTTATCGTCAATTTAATTATTGCACTTCAATCGCATGACAAAACTGCACATTTGGAGCCATTAAACAGCTTCCTATCTTCATTCGTTCGCAAGATAAAGTTTTTGTAAATGAATCACCGTAAAAGTAAACTATTGCATATTTCATCACTTTCAAAATTGCACTGCATTCAGAAATGTTCAAAGAATATCTATGAATTTTTTCAGACTTTTTCCTGACGTCGCCCTCCTTCTAGGAAAAGGTAAAAGTCGACCCTTGAAAAATGAGGCCGAAAACCCCTGTGCAAGTTGCAATCAAAAAAAGTGAGGGGCCTATACTTTTGGAACCGACTTTAGTTCGTAATCTTAAGGCGCTTCGTCAGGCTTGAATTTTAGCCCATGTATTACAAATGACATGTTTCCTCCTACACGGATAAATTGTTCGATGTAATATTTGAACCCCATAATCTCAATGGCATAATACACAAAAAGAAAGCCTTTGTTTTTTGAAAAATGGTCTTGTTTTTGTTATTTTTCAATCAATCGAAAATGTGTTTCATTTATGCGGTTGGAAACGAGCAATCCGCCACCGGGAAAGTATCCACGATGAACCGAAAACAGACGGTCCCAATTTGAAGAGCACAGTAGGATGTTGGAGTGTGAAAATTTTCGACGATATTTGACCCCCGAGGGGTCGCTCGTAACTCATCCGACCTTCCTATTGTTATAGCGTTACATGATTCGAGACGGTGGAACGAAATTGATAATTATATTATTAAAACATAAAGAAATTGAATTTTAATATGCTGCATTAGATTCCTTACATAATTACCAGACTATTAAAAAAAGATATAGAAAAATCGGTTAACCCGTTCAATTTCTGTTGGGAGTTTTGGTAATTTTGCATTTTATTTAAGATTGCCTTCAATATTTTTAATATTGACCCATTTTCCTCATCCTTTTTTTTCATTTTTTTTAAATTATATCAAAACCGCTACTAAAATGAATGTCGAAGTACCCAGAAAATATAAATAATTTACAGGATATCGAATGTAATAGTTGTAAACAAATTTATAAACCAAATATCAAGATATTGGGAATTTTGCATGCAAAGTATATTTTTGAGTTGAAATTGCTTGATTTTTTCAACAGGATCATGTTTCGTTATGGAAATTTGTTAAATGGTATATTTTGTTTATTTTATAACCAAATTTCATAAACAAATGCACAGTTCCGTCATTTATAGGCAGAAAGTAATCGTTTTATTTTCTAATCGTCTTCAAATTACATAAGTGGCGATGTTTAATGACGAAGACTTGTCAATCGATATTATGTGTTCATGTCATACACAAATGTGATACACACATGCATAGTTTAATAATTTATAATTAGAAAGTGTTCGTTTTTCTTTCTAATCGTCTTCAAATTACATAAGCGGTGATATGTAGTGACGAAGAATTGTCAATCGATATTATTTGCTTCTATCATGAACAAATTTAATAAACAAATGCATAGTTTGACCATTTATAATTAGAAAGCGATCGTTCTTTATTATTGCCTTCAAATTATATCACTGGAAATGTTTTGTGATGTTCCAGAGGAATTAGCTTCCAAGTTGTACTTGTCAATCATTTCAATAATTTCAGGATCCATTTCAAATTCATTCTTGCTCCACTTTGAAGACAATTAGAAAGAAAAACGGTCACTTTCTATCTACAAATGGTCAAACTGTGCATTTGTTTATAAAATTTTTTTATAGCAAAAACAAATAATATCGATTGACAATTCTTCCTCAATAAACATCACCACTTGTGTAATTTGAAGACGATAAAAAAGAATTTTACTTTCTGTTTATAAATCACCAAACAATAGTGACCTTCAAAACTGATTCCAGAAAAAATTAAAATATATGGACATATTACTTAATAATTTCACAACATAAAAAGCAATAAACAGTCATTTTTATTGAAACATTCGAATAATTTTTGCTTGATATTTTTCTGAAAATTTGAATTAATATAAACTTTTAAACTAATTTCATAGAAAAGGAAAATATATGTACATATAATATGGAAAGCAGAATTCAGATACTTGTTTCACAACATCACAATAATTTACAAAAATTATAAAATTGGAATAAAGGTATTTTGAACATGAATAATCTTCTATTATAGCAATTATAGCCAATATTCAATTGCATAGAAGTGAAGTAAATAATCAATTTTTGTACTTAATTGAAAGAAATGAAAATTCAATCTTTATGTAATTTAATATTGTAAAAAAATTAATCAGCTAATAACTAATTAATCTGTTCACAACATAAAAAGCATTAAACTATAATTTTCATTCAGAGATTCAAATAATTTTTACTTTACATTTTTTTTAAATTTTCACTCTCATTTATGAAATTTTGATGTATTAGTAACCTTCCATAATAATGTGAGAAAAAATTAAAACATATTTACATATAATTTTGAAAATGAAATTCAGATAATCATTTCACATCATAAACATTGACAGAAATCACGTAATTGTAATATATACATATCATTTGGAAAATTGAATTCAGATAGAATCATTTCACAACTTCACAAGCATTTGAAAGGTTTATATAATTACAATAGCGGTATTTTAAAGAGAAAATAAACTTTTATTATAAAAATAATAACCTGTGTTCGATCACATAACCTTCAAGTAAATAATCAATTTATGTTACTTAATTGAAAAACAATTTATATTCAATCTTTATTTAATTTAAAGTTGGTAACAAAATTAATCGACCAATAATTAATTAAACTGTTTACAACATAAAAAGCATGAAACTATTATTGCCATTGTGAAAATTTGAATCATTAATAACTTTTTATACTAATTTTCGAAAAAATTTAAACATAATATTCAGATATAAATTGTGAAAATTGAATTCAGATACTCATTTAAGCATTAATCTATAATTTCATTGGAACATTCAAATCATTTTTATTTTATATTTTTTTCAAATTTGGACGTTCATTTCTGGCAATTTGAATTACTAATAAACTTTCAAACTAATCCCAGGAAACTTAAGTTATAATAAAATCAGTTAACAATTAATTAATCAGTTCACAATATAAAAACCATTAAACAATTATTTTCATTGAAACATTCAAGTAATTTTTACATTATATGTATATGTTTTTTTAATTGCATTTCTATACACTTAAATCAATAATAACCTTTAAAACTAATTTTAGAAAAATATATGTACATATCATTTCGAAAATTTAATTTATATATAGTCATTTCACAACGTAACAAACACTTTTAAAAAATAATTAATCAATCAGTTCACAAAATAAGAAGCATGTAACTATAGCTATAATTAAAAAGGCTTCCGTATCCGGTGCCGAATGGTAAAGTACGCGTTTTTGTTCTGTGCTATCTTTTTTGGTTTTGGCGACGGGCGCGGAGGTGTGATTGAGGTGAAAGGTGAAAAGAGAGAGGGAAGATAGAGGACAGCAGTTTGGCAAGGTAGGCAGTAGGCTAGCATGTTTGTAATGAGGTGCCCAGTAGGGTCGAGCAGAGGGCAGCAGCAGGTAGAAAACAACTCTGCTATAGTACCGATGATAGTACCGATGATGGCGAGGTGCAGTTTACTACGCGAGAGAACTTTGGGTCGAGAGAGAAGAGAGGGGGAACAGCTGACAGAAGGACTCGAGGTAGGCCATCAAATCGAGATCTGCTTAATAGATCCAGATCTGGTAGCTTAGGATCGAGACAGCTTTTTGAGAAATCGCGACAAGAGGGGGAGAGCTTACGGATAAAAGCGATGAGGGAGAAAATGAGGAAAGTTAGAGAGAAGTGGGAAGAATGGGAACTAGTGCGGCGACAAGAAAAAGATAAGGTTTGGTAGAAGTTGGAGGATATTGAGAAGAAGCAGAGGTTGAGTGAGAAAGAGAGAAAATGTGATATGGAGAAGTTGGAAGAAAGAAGGAGAAAGCTAGAATGTAAGTCTGAGGATATAAAGAAAGAGGATGAAGGGGTAAGTGACGGAGAGAGAATTGGGAAATTGGGGCAAAAGTGCACGTTGAAGAGGTATGAGTGGAGTGTGAGGGTGGAATCCTACGAGGTGAGTAGGGTTGTGTGGGGTGAATTCGGGAGATAAAAAGGGATTTTCAGCGTGGATGTGAGGTGGGATTTAGCTTCTTAGAAAAAGTGAGGTCAGGTTAACAGGGAGTCGGGGGAGTGTGTGGTCAGGAGTCTGGGGCCATCAAGGGATCAAGGGTGGTTCCCGCAGAGTTGGGGGATCTCAAGGGAGAGAAAGGGGTGTATGCAAGGGCTCTGAGGAATTGAAAAAAGAAAGGGAAATAAAGGGAAAATTTGGCGGTAATAGTCGGCACTATTCTCCAGAGAAATCTGTCGGTTGCGAAGGGGACCGCATGGAGAGGTCCCAGTTACCGACGGCAGAACGGGACGTCGGCAGTGAGAGTGCTGGCAGTGCTGGTAGTGAAATTTTTCACGTGCCACGACGGCCAACAGCGCGTGGTCGGGTTTCGAGCGTCGGGCGGGGAAAGAGAGAAAACGGAACGGTGGGAACGAAGGAAGCGAGAAGGTAAGAGAGAGAGAGTGTCAAGCGCAAGTGACGGGGAGGATCTCTTGAAGAGAAAGAGAGACAGCCAAGAGAGTCCGGAGAA